>JABAJX010000019.1:0-53998 GCA_018221735.1 Termitomyces sp. K1Aa
GGGATTACCATGCGGTACCCCGATGGCTGGGTCGGGAGGGACCATATAGGCCCGAAACCGCACGGAAAACACGAGTACCCACGAGGGAGATATGCTGGTCCGTGCGCCGGGGAAAGAGTATAAAAGGGAGAGTATTTTGAGGGATTTCGGGAAGCAATTAGTTGCCCAGGCTCGGAATCCCCAGGGAGTGGATATCTCAGGCTTAGCGAGCATTGTAATTGACTTCGGGTTTTGATTAGTATTAATACTATTTGATTCACCCATTTCATCTTGGCTTTTAAAGTCTTTTTGAGTAAAATATCAATAAAACTTATATTCACTTCAAACACTATTCTAAGTGTGAGACGCGTGTAACTAAGCCCTACGAACTTAGTGATCTTGAGTGATTGACTATCGGAATACTTATTCCGTGTTGAAACTCTCATTTCGCATCAATACATATCATGACAGGAGTCAATATACCGTTTTGACGTGTTCAGCTTGTGTTAGACGCGTGTTATGTAAGCTAATAAATTGATTTTGACGCGTCATTTTTCCAGATGATCTGTTATACTCCCACATCCCTTTTACACGCGTAATAAAAAGGAAAACATGCTTTTACTGAATGGAACAGGGTACTCTTCCATTGAAATTTGGAAATTTCATCCAGTAAGGTCTTGAACAAATATCTGCTTGTGGATATGTTTGCTTATCAAAAATTCTAGATACGAGAGGACCTAGATAATTAAGCATATTCACTCAGCTTTTGCCCAAAAAATGACAATGATACGTCGAAATTTGCCTGCCAGGCCACCTTATTGGGGAGAGTAAATAGATACAAATAAAATCGGATTTGGCAGGCACCCCACTGATCGCGTTTTTCGTCACCACGGCTTTCCCCATTCCATAGTCTCCGACAGAGGTTCGGTGTTTGTATCCTCTTTTCTCAAAAACCTTATGGCACTCTGAGGTACGAAGATGACCCATCAACGGCCATGGTCTCACGGAGCGCACTAATCAAACCCTCGAAACCTACCTTCGCGCTTACACGTCTTATCAACAGGATGATTGGTCCGATTACCTGAGTTTTCTTTTAACAATTCTGTCAACTCTTCCACCCAGCAATCACCCTGATTTCGGGATCAAACTCACAGATCGTACCACTAACCCTGCCGCCCTCTCGTCTCCACATCATTCAAGAAGAACTTAGGCCCACGCGAACGATTTTATGGCCAAGTATTCCAACATCCATCACCAGCTTCAACCTGACTTCAAGCGCGGCGATCTCCGCCGCAACATCAGAACTACTCGCCCATCTGACAAGTTCGACTATCGACGTTTAGGACCCTTCACCATTCTTGACAAACATGGTTCCCTTTCCTACCTCCTCCAGCTCCCTCGCTTCCATGCTTCACTCCTCGAACCTTACCTCTCGCCATCACTAACCTACCACCATCATCACTCCACCCGAAATCATCCCCGAACAACCTCGCGAAATCTCAGCATTCCTCGATTCTCGCAAAATTGGTCGACGCTTCGATTATCTCATTCGCTGGCAAGACACCTCCGATTCCGAAAACTCTTGGATTCCCTACTCCGAAATCTCACTCGAACAATTCCATCGTCGACATCCTCGCCTCCCTCATCCACCTCGTTTCCACCTAGAAGTCCCGCTCCATGATCCCATCACTTCACTGTCCAACATTCCGTCCCTCACAAACGACAACTCGTTCCGGCCGCGTGGCTCATCCTCCAAAGTCCAAAGATTACGCCGATTCAGTCCTCAAGAAGGGGGTACATAATGTCATGAACTCCTCGTTATTTACCAAGTCCATTGTCGCCCTCTAATCTTTTATCGTAATCTTATCTAGTAATTTTTCATTATCTTAGTTCATTACAAACAGAGCATAGATTAAAGTGTATGAACGGTACGATGTTGTCCGTCGAGTCCTTGAAGCTTGAGGGCATATGATTATTGTGATTATTGTCGACCAAAAAGTGAGCGTGAATACAGTGTATGCATATGGTACAGTGTGTAACTCGTGAGTCGTGCTATGTACATGAAGTAGGGTCTATCAATATTCTCTTGATTTACCTGCGGATTGGACTGCAGCCTGCAGCGTACGGTAGATCAAGTGCCGTCAGTCACTCAGTGGTCTGTCATGCGCTCAGGCGCTGGTGTTGAGACTTCTTTTTGAAGGTGCACTAGGTAGTCATCTACCTTTCTGTATCAGTAGATAATATCATCAGTCCAGCTGTATATATTCAAGATTGCGTACGAACATCGCGTCAGGCTGTTCCTGCTCCTCTACTGGTGTCTCAGCAGGATCTTCGGGATTGAGCTGAGCAGCAATTGTCATGAATCTAGATGGGGTGAGCATAAGAGAATGCGATTACTGCTTGAATTATTCACTTTGCTGCGTCGAGACCAGCGAAGGTCCTCATTGCGTGAAGATCAACCTGAAGTTGCTCACAAAGATCGGCCGTTCGTCCTACAGCACGGGACATCCTTCCAAGACTTGCAGCAAGTTGGGAATAAAGACGATCCTTTGCTTGCGTAGCATTCGTCGGCGCTGAAGCCATGTCACTTTAGACAGCAGACGGAAGACAAAGACAAGACGCGTTCGAAGACCATCGGCAAACGCGACCACCTAAATTCCCACGCCTGCTCGTAAGGTTTATCAGACAAAATCATAGAAAAATAAGGATATTTTGTATAACCGAAAGCATTACAGAGCAATAAACGAGCTATCTAACCCTAGGGCATGTAAGAAAAGATTCACGTTGGCTAATTTTGTCTGGCGTTCGTCTTCGTCAATGATCAAACCTTTGTTGACCCGATACACGATCTCCAAAACCTTCTCACGCAGTGTAGTGACAAGGAAGGATTGTTGATCAGCTCCCGCATGCAAAGCAATAGCAGCGAGGAGCTGCCAGACCGGCTGGTCCGCGTGATCAATAGGTTTTGAATGACCAGCAGGTAAGCGAGCCGCCATCCGATTCGAAGGGAACATTGATAGTAGATGAGGGGCGAGAGATTGGAATAGATGATCAAACATGGATTTCCTGGGAAATGGATAAGCAAGATCTTGATAAGATATTTGGCATGAGACACACCATTGTAGGGCTTCCTCAGGTGTCATGAGGGTCTGTGCAAGCTCGGCACCATTGGTCAGAACCTGTTTGATAACCTCTACACGACTTAGGAAAAGCGTCAACAGAGCAATTCCGGCCTAGGCAGACAGGTGAATGATGATATGTACACTGTTTCATGAGATGACGTACCCCAGACTGAGCAACGCGGATAATATTCGTTCGATCCAGCAGAAGCCCAAGAAGGCCGGTGACCAGTTTGAGTTCTGCTCTTGCGACGACAGGCAGAATGCTGTGCAAAACGCCCAACAAGAATGCTTCAGATTGTCTTTCAGCTTCAGCGCGTTCTTTTGTGTCCTCAAGTGAATCAAGAAGATATGCGTCTTGTACCACGTCCAGTTGATCGAAGCAAGCAACAAGAAGTGTCAGAACGGTGTACATGGTCTCGTGGTCTAAATGTCGGGTGGCCCTAGGAAGGATCTTCTTGCCTTTACTGGGTTTAAGAAGAGAAATGAAGGGATGCGGGTTGCTGACAAGTGAACAAGTTAAAAGTGGATCCCAAAAACGAGGGTACTGTATACCTAGTTTCAACGGGTTCTAGGACTTTCAAACCCTTCCAAAGCTGTTCTACGCTCGCCTCATACTCTGATTTCCTAGACAGGAGTTAGGGCAACTCATGATAGACATCTATAATCACTGACCACTGAGCAATGACTTCTACGCTCTCTTCGGGCGAAGGTTCGTTTCGTTTGATGTTCTCCGTTTGCAGGACAACATCATAAAGGCTTTCAACGGCTACCAAGATCTGACGATGAGTGAGAGGCTCCTTACGAATAAGACCGACCATCTGGGAATGATATTAGAGCAAATTATATACAGACATCTTCAAAACTTACGTCGCCAGCATTGCCTAGAGCCTCGCGTCCCAGTTTGGCGGCCTCTTGCGCAGCACCTTCCTTAGATTTCTGAGCAGCGTCTTTGCTAATGTGTGCATGACCCGGCGATAAGGTTGGGGAACCACCAGGAGTTGCAGCGTCAACCTGGAGCAACTGACGAGGCGCAGCCTTGTAGCTTCGTCCAGAAGTTTTGCCAAGAGCACCTTGCAGACTGTGGAGAGCTTCATAGTGGTAAAAACTTAGTCAGTATTTGATTTAAACAGAGTACAACGAACGTACAATGAAGACCCTTTTCCTCTTCTCTCTTCCGGGCGTTATTTACGATCCGTTCAACTTGCTGTTCCATACGAAGCATGGCATTGGGCCGTCTATTGCCGGGCTTCTGCGCAAGACCAAGGCCCACGCCACCACCCGAGTTGAACTTGAGCACACGATCATCCTGGGCTTGTATTCCCATCCGAGATCGCAAAATGGCGCCATAGACTTGAGCATAGAAGTCATCTGCATAAGGATCTTGGGTGACGAGTTGAGAGACCTGTATTCTGGTGATGAAGTCCTTATCTGATTGCGTCATGAGGTCATTGTACCGTGCCTATGATCACGATAAAATATGCGCTGAAGGCTAGGTCAAGTAACATACCATGTGAGCAATTTTGGCGGCCTTTCTCCTCCTTTTTTCTTCCATCTTCTCAGCCTCGATGATTTTGCGCATTGCCTCATTGCGTACAGCCTCCTGTTCCGCCGGTGAAGATGCATGCAGTTCTCGTAGCATGTCTGCTTGTGTCAACTCTGGAATCATACGTGAATGCAGCATTTGGATATTCTGGGGTAGATACGGCAGACCATCCTGGACTGGAACAACAAAATTATTCCCAACGGCAGGAGAACGTGAGCGCTGGCGCCGGTTTTGCTGTTGTTGCAGATGCTGTTGCTGAAGGAGGAGATGGGCCTGTAGTTCGGGAGGAATGGGGCCAGAAGGATGTCGACGATGAGCGAATTGATTCGGAGTACGAGTTTGCTGTGCCCGCGCAGCCAATTGACGTTCCATTTCTTCATAGCGCAATTGCTCCTGGAGCTCCTGAAGTCGCTGCTGTTGTTCTTGCTGTTGTTGCAAGAGTAAGAGCTGACGTTGATGCTCGAGAAATTGAGGAGAAGGGGAAACACCAGGAAGCATTCGCGGAGGCGGCGTTCGCTGAAGCTGTTGTTGTCCGCGTTGCTGCTGCTGAAGGGCCCTTTGGAGCTGCAGTTGATGTTGCTGCTCTTGATACTGAAGGATCTGCTGACGTTCGTATTCCCGTTCTTGCTGCTGCAACAGTTGCAGACGCTCACGTTCACGCTGAAGCTGAAGCAAATGCAGAGCTTCCTCCTCTTGTTGTTGCAAAAGGCGATGTTGCTGTTCGAGCTGTCGCTGGCGAGATTGCTGGGCGGCTGTGCGCATTTCGGCTTCAATTTCCTGGAGGGTCCTGATGCCTGGCTTCACAGTGCTATGCGCTGGAGCCTGGTGATTGAGGGCAGGAGAATGGCCTCCATCGAAAGGCGAAAACCTGGAAATTGCTGGTGATGGTCGACGTAGTTCGTTGATGGAGCGGCCAGCGCCATTGTTGCGAGGAAGAACAGAAAATGGAGACTTATCATCCCATATCGCTTCCAAAGAATCGGTTGTTGACCGTGCTATGAAGGGAATGAGACGGTCAAGAGTAACTCGAGCTAAATATAGTAGAATCGTACGGGTTTGGGAGGGCCTAGAAGAAGCAGGTCGAGTTGACTCTGAGAACTGCTCCTGCACTGGAATTCGTATCTGAGTTTCCTGAACAAGTGCTTCAACCGGTTGAACAGGATCTAGGAAGGCAGGTGTAGAGAAATCAAAATCCTTGCCTGAGTCACTGATATCAGGTGGTGTCAGGGACGAAGTGGAAATTTTGCACACCAACAACGGCGTCTCCGCCGAAAGTCTCGTCGTTCAATTCATCACGACCTTCTTGGAGCAGATCACCTAGACCGTCATAACTCTCCTCACCCCAGGTGTATACAGCGACGTCTTCAGAGCCAAGCGCAGCGGAGTCCTTGAAATTGAGCTTTTCCTGTTCTAGATCGTGTTGTTCAAAACCAAAGAAAGACATGAGAGCATGAAGAAAAGAAGAAGAGGAGATAACAGAAGGAGAGAATAGCTAACCCCGATACTGTCAAGGACTTGGAAGCCTTCTAATATAATCTCACGCTCTAGCTATACAAGTACAATCACACCAATACACCGCGTCTGTCTACCTTGCCTTGTGCACAGTCTCTAAAAAGTCCAGCAGCGTGCTCGCGCTCCATGCCTGCGTATTACACGAATCTCCACAGTATTGTCCGTTTTCATTCGTGAGCTCGGGAAGTCCTGCCCACGCGTCGTTTTGAATATGCTGCCGAGGTCCTAGAAGTATCTTGTACAAGTGATACAATGTCTTGTTCTTCTCCTGTTCTCAAGATAATCAGTGGGTGACCCAAAATTCATGCCGAAATGAACTCACTTTCTCACTCGCCCCGATTGTTGAAAAATGAAGATATGCACGCAAAAAGTAGCCCAAAGGCCATCCCCACTCGGGGCCCTAGAGCATGTCATCAACATCTATCACGAGACACTACGAGGGATGACACAAACATTGTGATAATTGAGACCCTTTGCGATGGAGGGGTCTGTTGAATCGTTGGAATTATCATAGTTCGGGCGGTACTGGAGGTCGATCGGGTCCAATGTCTTCATCCCAAGGGGTCCACGCAGGACCTCGTCGGCAAGCTTTAGAGCACCTAACGCCCGCTTCTGATCGAATAGCTCTGGCGCAACTGTCATGGCGATTGGGAAATTGGGTCGGAACTGGTAATCAGACCATTCTCTTCCCGGTCCAGACCCATAAACATCCTTGTAAATGCCCCTACGATTCACTAACGATGAGTTGATGGCATATTTGACATCGTCCGAGGGATCTGAGAAAAAGTTTTTCGACTATCCAACAACGAAATGGAATAACCTACCCAAAGGCACATAGTAACATTGTTCAAACGATGTCTTGATCAGATCAGCCCACTCCTTGTACGTGACCAATTTCTTCTCCCCGTCAACTAGTGCCATCAGAATATGCATTTTTGAAGTGAATGCTACAACTCACTCGTTGCGTTGACACCCTTGAAGGGGAATTTTCCTGTCGCAGACAAACCATCAAGCCATGTCAGGGTGCTCTTGAGCAGCCCTGTTATCTCGACGGGAGCGCCGTCTCGAGGTGTTCCCGGAACACCTTTTGTCCCGGCTTTCTGCGACTCTCCCATCTTGTCCATCCAGGTTCCACAGTTATGCTCGTTCCCACCAAAGATGAAACCCGTTTCCCAATCCACACGAATATCAATGTCGAATCCTGCGTCCTTCATTTGCATATCAAGATTTGGGCCGGCATTGTACTCTCTGAAGCGAATACCATCCGCATGACGCTGTAATATCTCCTGGATAATTTCTGCCACAGTACTTGAATAAGTATATGCACGCGGATCATCCCAGGTGACCCATGTATCGTCCTTGGGAAAACGCCTCTTTACAGATTCGGACAGGAGAGAAACCCCATCGGGAGCGCTTAAAACGTATTCCTGAATGTTCTGCAGCATCCACCAAGGCGAGTCTCGGGAGTTATAGCTAAAAGCATCCTCAGGCAAATGTATGACGTAGATCATTTTCAAATACATACCGCGGGCTTCGGACAGAATCCAGTAGGTTGGGTATCAATCCATGTGTCAACGTTGAGGCGAAAGCAAGAATGTGCTTCTTAGCACCTTCAAAATTTCCAGTAGTCAAGAAAAGACCTCTGAGTGAAATGAAAACATCGCGTCCCCAGCATCTCGCCCAGCCTGCTGCAAAGTGTGGAAGTCCTGCAGCCAGGGACGATGTTGTTGCACCTGGGTCAAGAGACGCCGATTTAACTAAACCATGCATTTGAACTGCACACAACGCCAGATCATGGGTCAATGAATGCCCAGAAACTACAAAATCGGAACATTGCTCTATGACAGCACGACGAGCTGCTTTGTAAGCCACGGACACCACCAGCGCAAAGTACTTGGGTCGCATGAAGTCGGGAACATTCTTGGATACACGATCCAGACGTTCTTTAAGCCACTGAGCAGACTTTGAGAGGTTCGGCAGGTTCTCTACTTGACTAAAGCATACATCAACAAAAGGATTCTGAATAGCTAGAAATGACGCACTGATTCAGGCGCTCATGAACGTAGTCCAGCGCCCAAGTACCTTCCCTCAAGTGAGCGCACAAAGGGTGTCCGAGATCATTGTACCTCATGATGTGGCGCAGCGGATGCATCCAGCCTTCCAATCCGCAATAGGCTAGTTTCCCAAGGCCCGGTATATCGTACACGCCAAATTTACCATCAGTGGCGTCTCGCTCTTCACCATCTGCACGATAGAGAACAGCATTAAGATCAACAAGATCGAGATTGTAGAAAGCCTCCTGAGCTCCCTGAGAGCAAAATTCATCGAGCGAAGTATCGAAGTTTTGCATTTGTGTCTCGAAAATCATGATGCTGCCTGGGGGAAAGTATTCCGGGACGACAATCTCGGGATAGGGACCTTCATAGTCCAGGCCTTGTGGCACAACAACAGGGGCTGTCTCTATGAGCTTCGACGGCATCCCTTGTAGAGATTTCGCTGTCTTTGATACTCCATATGATGAAATTTCGATACTGGCACCGAGGATGAACTTCGCGCGGGTTCTCCGGAGTTTGATGGGATTGACTATAGAACAGATGTGAAAGTTATGTCGAACGATAGAAAGTTACCCAAACGTACCAAAACCACGATCCTTGAATCCTTTCGAGAAGGCTGTGTGAACTACTAATATGTACCCTTTTTGCGTAGTCGGTTGCACTCGATGAACAACGATATACTAGAACGGAAGGGTGGATATTGGAAACCAAGTAGCCACAAACAATAGACATACATCATTCTCTTGGTGGACATGCCCTTCCTCGAAGCCGCCAAGCACCATCTCCAGATGTAGATGGTTCAGTACTCTTTTGACTTTAGCTATTCCACTGTGTTCTCTGACGCCGGTCACTTCATACAGTCGCTTCTCCGAGACCAGATTCAGCAGCTTGGGATAAAGATCGTCAAATCCTTTCACAGAACCGATGGCGCTGTAGCTGAATGTAACCAGTGCGCCAGTAGAAAGTGCATCTTCTGCTGAACGCTTGTCGAGAGGGGATTCGTTGTCATGCGTCAGGTCATAGAACAGTGCATGGGGAAGAGCACCGATAAGCGGGTTAACTATGCAAGGGCGCACAGGACCTTTCCCAGTTGGAGACGGTAGCTCTTCGAGGCTAGTCATACAGGCGCTGTCCATGGATCCTGAGAGAAAATCAGACTATTGCAGTGCTGAAATCGATCGACGACAAACCGATAGGTTTCCCAACTCCATGTCTATATATCAGTCTGGATAATTCTTTAGGATCGGGTGCATTGATACTCTCCCTGATCAAACTATTGATACCTAGTTCACGGACGAAAACCAAGTCCATGTCTTCACTGCCAGTAAAAAGCTCGGCGCATACATATAAATCAGGTCGTACGACTCGCGCCGCGTCGAGCATTACGGTGCCCACTTCCAGAGGCGTAGAATGAGCGTTGTCAATGCGGAATCCATCGAAGATACGCGCGAGAGAAGTAACGTAAGTTATCATGTGGTTCCATAACCAAGGATTAGCCGAAGGAGAAGAGCCATATCGCAGCTTAACACAGTCTCCCCAGACAATAACTTCGCGCCTCAAATAAGCTTTGGATGGTTGGAGGGCAAAGTTTTGGAGGGGATCAGCATCCCAAATCCAGCCGTTGTTGGCAAGAGAGTAAGTAAGGGGGTCAGCCTCTGAGTGTGGAGTTAAACGAGTGAAATATGGCTCGACGAGGGGATTTCTGCAAGAAATGGATGTCAGAGAAAGTATGGAATAAAAAAAAAACATGATTTCCACATACGATTTCGTAATTTCACCCAATTTTGGACCATGTTCATCTAGCCTTGTGTACCGAACGCGGTTTTTGATATTGTCCATCGCCACTCTAGTGTCCTCTTTCCACTCCTCGTATAACGAGACGTTGACCACGTCAACAATCTTGACCCAAGCGTCTGCGAGGGCAACATAATCAGTGATGTCGGTAAAGGCCGCTTTTACCATCCCAGCAGAGGCCACTGCATCAGCTCTGACACAGAACCTCGAAGAGAAAGTACTGAGACCCTTGATAATGCCGCAAGACCTAGCGGTACCGGCCAGTTCTACTACATTCTTCCCAGTAACGTCCGGACCCGACCATAGTACATACTTGCCAGAAGTGAGAGCGTCTATTATCCCTTGTCGTTCACGAGAAGTGTCGAGAACGTAATATTGCCACATGTTCAACCCTTCAATCATCGAGCTGAATGCGCTGAGAAGGGTGTTGATGTCCCCTTGGGAATTGATAGATGAAGGGAGTCCTTTTGAGGTTAGGTTATCAGAAAATTCAATCATGGCAGTATCAAATTCAAGGGCAGGTGTTAGATGAGGGGAATTAGCAGGGCTGAAACCTTTGTACGAAGTTAATTATTGACTGCACTACCTTTAGCTGAGAGAATACGGACCTGCTTCAGGATGTTCGATCAACCACGGACTATCGTTTGCAGTGTGGTTGAGGACGACATCGGTCAAGGCTAACAAGCCATACTCTTCTCTCGCAACCTTGAGGAGTTGTTCAACCTTGCCGGGATCAGTACAGACGGTAGGATCAAACTTCAACTGATCACGAAGAGAGTATGGACTTTCACTTTCGCCCCGTTCCTGCAAAGGTGTCCAATGCAACATAGTGTAACCCCGCTGAGAAGCTTCTTCGAAATGTTTTCGCCATTGAGCCATGGGCCCCATCCACTTAGACACGACCGTCAAGATTGCAAGACCATTCAGTGGCAAGTTGACATATTTGTCCTTGGACAGGATCCCACCATTGTCGGGGGATAGAGGCTTCAAAGTCTGAGAATCCAAGATAGGGCTGCGAGCCTTGATTCTGAGATGAGGGTCAATGTTAAAGAAACCTTCGCGGCCCTTGATTCGTTGGCCAGGCATGTCACCATCATATTCAACCCAGTAGACAAATGCACCCGCATGCGATATGGGAAGATCAATCTGAATGGGCTTTGAATAGTCTGTAGGAAGCCTATGTTACATTGTCAGAATAGATATATGCGGATAGAATCGCGAAAGACGCGTACTTTCGCTCGGCAAAGCGATCACGTCCAAAGATTCCTCCGTCAAGAGGAAAATTGGTTTTGAAGATGCCGTTTCTGGCAGCAGGAGTGCCTGCATCAATAGATACACGAAGAATGTACGGAACATACGCAGGAGGGAGGCGTATGTACTAAGGAATAGCTCAGCATTGATCGATACACGTGAAATTGAGATCGCACGCACTGAGCGGTCTTTGTGTGGGCCACCATCTGTATCAAGGCAGAGTTCGTATACGTGAATTGGAGGATCTCCTGGACGAATTTGGGATTCGAAAAAGTCGATTCCCTCGTCGGCGGGAGTCTTGGGTGTTGTCGGTGTTGTTGGAGTATTGGAACTTGAAGTAGACGATGGGGGGATTATAACGGAAGTCGGCTTTTTGTGTGGAGGATTCTGCTTTCTGGGCTTGGCCATCGCAGATGACAGCGAGCAGATGGGAGATAGTGGGGGCTGAAATTCAAATACCCAAGCCGCAAGGCCACCACGGTCTGTGTGATGTCACTTGATTAGATAATATCGCAAAAGTAGAATATTCAATGTCAACCCTCAAATTAGTAGTATGTATGCCCATGCTAAACAGAGGGAAGCATAGTAAGAGGCGTCTTGTAGGTTATATTATGTAGCTGCCCCGCACCAGCACACTGGGGCAACAGAATTAGTGATCCAATTCCTGCAATATCCTCAATCCGTCCGAATAAGTGCCTCTGTAGACGTGTAGTCAGATTCCATTCCATGCAACACAGGAAAGATACGAACTGAAGAATTCATATGATAGCCAGCAAAGTGCCGTACTAGGCATGATGGATAATACTCGGGGTGTAAGACCCCGCCCAAAACCCTTCAAGCCGTCCCTTTTCCATATAACACGGAATGCGTCCGTCATTCCTCTGCAACTCCGGATATCCGCGTCTGCAGAAGTTCCACGAGTCTGCAGAATGGTTTTGGCTACGTCCAACGGAGTCGTCACGGCAGCTGCAACGGCTCCAGCGACAGCACCTGAAACTATATGTGTCGTCGGTGAGTACCGTTGTGAAGGGTTCATTAATCTTTTCAGCTGTTCATAAACAGTGAATTGAATCGCGTTGAACGGTATTGAGATGGCCAATGTTGTTGGATAGGATACGTAGAAAGCTGCAAGACCTTCATTGCGGAAGACCGTCCGTGCGCAAGTATATACAGATCGAAATTCAGACTTATGCACCTGCATCCGTTGTTTGACGACTAGAATTCGAAGCAAACGCACAAATAGTCAGTATCCCACTGTATATATCCAGTCGGAAACTTTTGCGCACCATCAAAAGGATTCATGAGAGCATCACTGGCAATGGTTGCTGAAGCACCCGCGAGTGCTGAAACAAACTTAAAAAGAAGCACAAAGTGACAAAAAAAGGCGACGCACATGTAGCCACCCACTGATTGCCCTCTTCATTTCCTCCTGCCAGCTCCTTGACAGCTTCTAGTGTTCCAAAGTGTATCGCATGAGCTGGACCAGCTCCCAATACAACGGACGACACTCCACGCCATAACGCTCTTAGTCCCTCCGTCGACGAGATTCGTGAGAAAGCGTTCCCAACGCCGCTGTACACGGCCACAGGGGATGCTGCAAATACTTGCATCCGTGTCTATCAGGAAGATTCAACATCAAAGGGAAGGGCTTCAGAAATCAAAAACCGACTTTGATACTGTCAACAGGGAACATGACTGCATGTTCAGATATACCGGCCTGAGGACAAAGTTCAAGTTAAACATCGCGAGTACCCCCCGGAAACAGACACTCACGAGGGCACCAGCGAGCATGTTAACCTACAAAAAGAAGAAGGAGAAATGGTCATGGATTTTCGGAATCAGTCGTTGAGGACCATAACGCACCGCAAACCCTGCGTTAGCTGGCAATGCCTCATAATCTATTTCTTCGGCCATGAACACGACTCGTCAGACGCAATGGACCTAGAGGAGGAGCAAAAGCCGCTGGGAAAGTGCCCAGAGTGAGGTGGTGATTTTTTCGGAAAAGCGCACGAAAAAGGGTCGCGGTACGCGGTGTGATTGCAAATATCTTTAGCCGAGCGCCTGATTTTTATGTAGGACGTCAGACAAGCTCACTCTGATCTATGCACTCGGGCTCACTGCGATGTGGTGTCTGGAGCTGTTTTCCTGCAGTCTGGCTCATCTGATTCCCTCATTCCTCCTCATTCTCAACTGCTTGGGAACACTGATTGACAACGAGTACATAGCTGGAATCACTTAACGTCGTCGGCATTCGTGCAAGAGTCTGCCGCGGCATGCTAAAACCGAACCGGTACCATAATGCCCGACAACACCGCAAAGCACCTCATGCTTACCATTTCTTATTTGACAAGGTACTCATACCAAGATCGTCCACGTTTTGGGAGATGCTTATAATTATCATAGGGGCCTAATATCTGACTGTACAACCGTTCATATGTACATAGTGACTCTGAGTAATGGGATGCTATCTGTGCAAAGCTGGATGTCAGACCTGATAACCTGCGGTTTACGGTTTCATCGAAGTTGTTGGTCAGAGATGTAATGACTTCCACCCGCACAACGATAGCCATACCCAGGCAGTTTGATCCAGCGATAACCCTGAACACACACTCCCATCTCGCGAAGTTTTTTTTGCCTAACCTCCTCCTCCTTTTTCTCTTGTGCCTCACGCTGACGTTTCTTCTCGAGAGCTATTCGCAACCTTTGTTTTTCTTCCTCCGCCTTCTTGCGCTCAAGGCGTGCCAGTTCCAATCGACGCTGTCTCTCTTGTCTCTCTGCTTCATCCTTCGCAGCAGCCTCGGCCCGTTTAAGCGCTTCAACGGCGAGTCTCTGTTTTCGCTCAGCCTCGGCCTGTTCTGCAATCTGTCGCTTCATTCTCTCCATTTCCTCTGCCTCCTTTCTTTCCCTTTCTTCAGCCGCCTTCTTACATGCTTGTAGTTGCTTCCAGATAGCATCTGATACACCAGGATCACGATCTGTTTGGCCCGATGGTGTACTAGAATGATTTTCGTTTTGCTGCGGCAGTAACTGTCGTGGATGCGCAGGGCTCGATGGCCCAGAACTCTTTTGTTGGCGGTGCCTTTTTCCTGCTCCTGCAGCAGCGTGGGTTGAGGGCGCTGTAGAGTGGTTCTGAACTCGACTAGGAGGGGCAGGGGAAGAATTTCTCCCCTTTCGTTGACGAGGGTAACGAGACATCGATTGCGCCGTGGTACTTGGTGAGGGTGGGGAAGATGTTGATTGGGTGCGCCAGGACGGCGAAGCTCTTCCGCCCTGCTTTGGGGAGGGTGCTGACTGGGTTGGTGACGCCGTTTTTCCCGTGCTTGGAGCTGGGGGAACACTTCCACTCTGCGGTTTAGCTGCCCCTGTTTGTGTGTTAACAGTAACTGGCGTCGGAGAGGATGTTTGCACGGGAAGATTGCCTAGATTTCTGCGCACACTCGGAAGATTCAAAGACCTCTTTTGTTGCTCATAAAGCATGGTCCTCATAGAATCCAAGGCATCTGCCACAGCTAATATCATGGGATCGGTAGATACTGCCCCTTCCTCCTCGGCTTTCAAGATTGCAGTTTTAATCATTGTTTTTGAAAGCTGTATCATATCCCGAGCGTTTCCCCATGTAGGAAGTTCGGATAGGGCAAGGATGACTTTTGACATTTCCTCGTAGCCACTAGATGAAGGATCGGTCAATTGAGGGAGCTGAACATTGAGCTTCGTTAGTTCTCTCCGAAGAATCTCAAGACAGCGCGAGGGTTGTAGATGGTGGAAGAAGATTTCCTCCGGGAAGCGACTGGCTAATCCTGGGTTGACAGCCAACAATCCATTGATCTCCTGCTCGTACCCAGCAAGAATCACAATCATCTTTGACTTGAACGTGTCCAGTGTCAGCAATGCGACTATTTCATCTATGGCTTCACTGGCAAATCTGCCATCACTCAGCCTATATGCTTCGTCAATGAAGAGGACCTGCCCGAGTGCTTTCTCGAAGATTTTTCTCGTCTTGGGGCCAGTGTGACCAACATACTGCCCAACAAGGTCCGTGGCAGAACATTCGACGACCTCTGGCGAAGCCAGAAATCCCATATCGTAATAGACCTGACCCATTTTGCGGGCGATGGTGGTCTTCCCTGTCCCTAACAATTGATCAGACAGTGGCACTAATCATCTCGGAAAAGATGTATCCAGGCATACCTGGTGGCCCTTTGAAAACAAAATTTGTCGGGATCTGACTCCTTTCTTCCAGGCCTCTATGCTTAAGAGCTTGAGCCAGACGTTGATACTCTCCCAATTTCTTGACAACATCTTCGCGACCCACAACGTCCTCAAATAATTTGCTCAAGTTGGTTGCAGCACGAGAGCCACGATCGTGCTCGGGATCAAAATCTTGCGGTTCAAACAGCGTGTCTGTGAACTGATCTGATGTCGTAGGTTTTCGTTGTGCATATCTCTGCTTAGCTTGGTTAAGGAGATTGTCGACTGCTCCACCATTCCCAAAACCTTTGCGATTCCTAGCGCGGTCCAAAACCTGCATTGCGGTGTCTTTTGCAGCATCAGTGGCTGCCAGGTCTTGTTTCTTCATTTTGCGTTCAAGTATCTCGAGCAATTGAGAAGTAGTATAATCCTCAAAACGGAAAGCATCTTCCATAGCAAATCGTCGTGCTAGTCCTGGGTTGGCATGCTGATTGTAGTTGAATGGTATCAGGTATCAGCCAACCATTGCGTGCGTGCCGAAACTCACTTGGAAGAACTCCGTCATTTCCTTCTCGTAGCCCAAGAGAAGGACACATCGGTCTTCTCCAGGGACATTCTGAATTTCGGCAACCAGGGTGTCTATGACGGCTGTCTTGAAGATGTCATTACCGCTACCACCAGTGCTCTCCCTCCCTCCATGCAGCATATAGGCCTAATAACTAGATTCAATCTCAGTGGTGTATTCCAGTTGACGTTACCTACCTCATCAATTATAAGTACTTTCCCGACAGTACTGGCTAGGATCCCCTTTGTCTTTTCTTCCGATTCCCCAATATGGGAACCCACAAAATCAGAAGGATTCTTCAGCACGACTTCAATATGAAACTATTAGATCCTTGTCAATTTGGAGTTAGCGCGGAATCATTTACCTTCCCCGTCACTAAGAAGGCCTATGTCCGCGAGAATTCTGCCATACAGACGTGCGACAGAAGTTTTTCCAGTTCCAGGAGATCCAAGAAAGACACGATTCAACGCAACCTGGTTTGGTTCACGTTCTCTAAGTTCTCGTTGATAGTTGCCATCGACAAGGCGCATGAGCGCCGCAAGAGAGTCTTTGACTGACTGCAGCCCAATGAACGACTCCTGAAGCTCGACCCAGGCAGCACTGTTTGCCCTGGCTTTTGCTGGGTCTGGGCCAATAACATCTCCCATGGTCAAGTGAAAATCATCTGCATTGCGTCCGTCTTTGCGTTCCTGCGTAAGTCGAAGGGCTTGCCGCCGAAGAATCTGGTCGAACACGATTCTCAGAGCACGTGCATTTCCAAATCCTTGTTTTCCTCTTCCTCTGCCGAGACGTCGAATGGCTATACGAACGTAGAGCCCGCCAGCACCATCTTTAACCGTCCAAGGCTTCCCCTCAAAATGTCGTTTCAAGAGGCTTTCAAACATTTGAAGAAGTTCGTCGTCTGTGTAGTCGGTGAAATGGAGCCTGTATGGGATACGGCTAGGTAATCCAGGGTTATGTTCAAAGAACTTCTCCATCTCTTTGGAATACCCCGCGAGGAGAAACACGATTTTTCCTACGTTGTTTTCCATTTCAGCGAGGAGATAATCGAGTACCACCCGACCGCCTTGGTTATGTGGACTCGTTAATTGGTAGGCTTCATCAATGAAGATGGTACCACCCCCAGCGGTGAGGATACCATTAATTGCATTCTTTATACCACCGACACCCTCATGTGCCAACAAAGAGCCGGTGGACTCATGGAAAGCGATGCCAGTAAGAGCACCAAGGGAAGCTAGCATTTTCCCGTACAGCCGAGCAACTGTAGTTTTACCTTTGTTGATATAGCTTAGAGTCAATGAACTAGTACTGACAATTTGACCATGGAGATATTGCTTACCAGTTCCGGGGTTGCCAAGGAGTGCAGTATTGAGCCTTTCCTCGGAAAAAGATGTACCTTGTCGTTTCTTTGTATCGATAAGAGCTTTGATAGTGAGAACTTCCTTTTTCACTTCCTCGAGCCCTATCATGGCCATGATCTCGTCAATTGCATCATTCGCTGCGCCCTCAATATCTTTCTGACGTTGCCATTCAATTTGTGAAGGCGAAGGGTTCAGCGGCTTCGAAGTTTGCTTTGGTTTAGAGAAAAGTGTTGAGAGATTTTGAGGTTTATGTGGCGCAGGAGCTTTTGTATTTTCAGCAACATCAAATGATCCAAATTCAACGTAAACGTACTTTGGTGCGTTACACCTGGCGTTAAAACTGGAGGAGAGGTCTTTGTGGATGGTGGTATGATTTTGTTGCCAGTTGGAGCCAATGACGGAGTGTTTTTAGCTTGAGTAGTAGCATTTTCCAAATCCATCTGTTTCTGCTGAAGAGCGATAGACCTCTCTTGAGCCAGACGAGCGTCTTTGCTGATCTGCTCCTGACGTGCTATAGCCTCATTTAGCTCGTCCATCTTGAGTTGATGAGCTAGTTTCTCCGCCTCCCGTTTCTGTTGTAATTCATACTCCCGTTGACGTTTTTTCTCAGCCAACTCCGCCTCTTGTTTGCATTTTTTACAGAGAGTGGGCGGGGTTTCATGGCATTTCCAAATCCACGGATGACCTTTAGGGCACTGTGAACGGAAAGGATACTGGCATAAGACCTGTGTATGGTCGTATGCTTGGTGACATTTAGAAGGACATATATGCTGGCCACAACTAAGTTTGACTCCACTGAAGAATATCGACAATGAGTAGAGATCAAGACACTAGATGTAAGTTCGCACCAAGGCTCAGTACATCCACCATCAGGACAATGTAGCTCAAAGTCTGCCGGCTGTTTGAGACATGCATTTCTGTCCTTGTGGCGTTCACACTGGACAGGCAGCCCATCGTAGACATGCTGACCACCTTTAAGCAACGAGATCAAACGCTTCCATATTTCTCCACCTTTACGAGAATTGGTGAAAGTTTTCGCATTCCCAAGCATGACGAGGGAGTTGCGAGCGCGAGAGAGGAGGACATTTAATCGCTCCGGTGAGAACATGAAACCGATATCGTTCTGAGCATTACTTCTGGTCAGGGAGACTAACACTATATCGCTCTCTTCCCCTTGGTAATTATCTGAAAAGTACAATCAGTACATATACCGTGGTTAAACCTTCAACAGTGGAACAAACCAATTGTAGCCAAGCGTATTGGCTGTCTTGATGCCTTCGATGGCATTCCTGATGTAGGGGCTCCTCCTGCAGCGATGAGATCAGCAGTGTCCATGTCACTGAGAATTGCATCTTGGTCTTTATCCAACGCCTTTTTCAGCAGTTGGAGCTGGCCAAGATACGGCGTTAGAATAACCATTTCCTCACTCCGATAGCCTTGCTGCACAAGATATTTCAGGATTTTGAGCACCATCTGAACCTCAAAACTATTCTGCTTGGAGGCCGTTGCTCCTCCATCTTTGCGGTCAGAAAGTTCAGAGTTATCCTCTGGATGATCATGGTCTATGAAAACAATATTGTCTTGGACACCTCGAAGGTCGGGGCGATTTTGAGTCCTTGGTGCATCCGAGAGTTCGGGATAGGTAAGCTCACGGATGAGCGCTGAAATCTCAGGGCGCATACGGTGCTGTGAAGTGAGCTTTGTATGTGGGTAATCTTTCAATATAAGGCGTTCAAACAACGACTTGTTGAGATCGTAACCCTCTCCCTTTTCCACGGTCAGTTTGTAATTACTGACTTTGGGGCGCAACTGCCTTCAGAAAGCAAGGGTCAACAGCGCAACACCGTATAAATACAAACTGAACATACTTGTGGTCTCCAATAAGAACTAATTGGGATGTTTTCGAGGAGAGGGCGGTGAGAACATGGCTTTCGAGGATTTCGCCTGCTTCCTCAACAAGTAGGACATCTGGTGACACGGTTTGAAGGCTCTCGCTGTACTTTGCGGCGGCGGTTGTTGTACAGCCTATGATCCGCTTGCTCAAGAGGATGCTCGTATCCCTCTCTGCAAATTGTCTAGCTAAATTATCTTGATATTCATTGTAGGCAGCCGCATTGGTATAGATAGACGCGATCTGCTCTTCGTAAATGGCCATCGTCCATTTCTTGAGAAGCTCTTTTCGAGCCGGAAAAGGCATAGCCCATATATCCTTTGCTCGGCGAACAATGTCGTCATCCTTGAAGACACCTCCGTTTCGGCCTGCAGACCACTCCTCAAGAAGGTACATGTCATCCACAGCACGCCCTCCTGACGCTACGCGGGTAAAACCATCCGCGGCACTTGGTACTTGGAAGGCGCTATACATCACGGACTCTTCAAATTCAAGATGGTCCATGATATCTGTCATGGACACATGCGACCTGAGATAGACCTGAAAGGCAAGGAGAAGATCCTGCTGATATTCCGCAGCTGTGTTCTTCATCTGGTCTATAACATTCCACCCTTCTTTGCTGCGCCTGAACATTGGAGTTTGATTCTGCATGACCAGGGACTGTGTCCGATGGGTAGATTTTCCGCCCAGACGGACGAGGCTGGTCTCAGGAATGCCTATATCCAGAAGACTTGTTAAGATATCATCCAAGGCATGGTTCGTGTAACAGACAACCAATATCGTCTTGCTTGTGAGATCGTGGATAGCTTTGGCGATGAGTGATCCAATAAATGACTTCCCGGTGCCTAGTACACTCTCATCAGTCTGGTTTATACCAGTACAGGATGGATAAAGTATTACCGGGAGGACCTTGGATTAAAGAGACCTTTTGGGTGAGACCAGCAACGAGTGAATCTGCTTGAGAAGGGTCCAATTTGGTAGTCCTCGACAAGTTAAGCAGATATTGAATATCGTGCCGCGGATTTGTGCTCAGCGTTCTCGCAAGATCTAGGATTAAAGGAGACTGCAAGTCGACTAGTGGTGGCAGGCCACTGTAGGAACCCCAGAGCAACAGTTCAGAAGATAAAGGTAGGATAGTCGTGCGCTGGAGTGCTCTGAGGACATGTTCGTAGGCAAAAACAGCGGTATCAACGGAGATAAACTGGACTATTCCAGCAGACTTGAGCTTGAGAAGCGTCTTGGTTACGGCAAATGCGCTTTCAACTTGTAGCACAATCAACGGAGGTTTTTTGGCCAGCAGTTCTTCCTCTCGACTGAATGTTACAAATGAAATCATCTCTCCATCTACGAGGAGGCAACCCAAGGACTGATGTCGAAGGAGATTTCGGTTTTCGCGCGCTCGCAAGAATTGTTTGCGATCTTTCGCGTCTTTTAGGCCCTTGATATCGTCTTGGCATTCGAACAGGAGCCCCCACTTAGTGCTCTTGCCCCCGGTTCCAAAATAAAGGTCCTTGAGAAGCAGACCATCGATGGTCAACCCTTTACGACGGTTCTTCTTTTTCGCCAATGCGATCTGCAAATCCTCTCTCATCTCGTAGAGCATATCTTCTCTCAAGAGACGGAACTGATTATCGAGATGTGTGGCGACACGTGCTGACTCTTCAGTTTCGTCAACGGCTGCGCTGCGCCTCAAGAAGGGCGCTTCAGTGGAGCTGATCTCACTTGGAGTAGGGAGGATGGCGATGTCACGGAAGTCGACAAAATCGTTATCATGTCGGCCGCCGGGACTGACTCCACCCTCGGGAACTTTGCCAGTCGCAGATGCCTCCAATACCAGTTGTATTTGGTCGCCAAGCGTCTGAAGGTCATTATCTGACGCATCTATCAACGATCTCAAAACGAGTGTCGCTTGCGCCCGATATTCGTCGGACTGGGGAGAGGGAAGGGCAACCAGGTGATGAAGCAACCAAGCAAAACCAATCTGTGCCCCCTTCTCCAATTTCCCTTCTTGGAAAGATTGGAAAAAGGGGTCCCAGAAAATTGCTGGTTCTACGATTTTCAAGAGAATATCTGTGAGAAATTGGCCACCACCGATGCTCTTCAAGTCGGGTAGTTGCAAGTAGATGAGAAGGTCCGTACAGGGACCATTGAAGAAAGCTGGTGTGAGGTGACAACGGAGAGCAGATTGCAAGGAGCTGAGTCCCGACTTGCTACTCATGAGCTTACGTAGACAGGCTGCGCGGTCTTGCTGCGCACAGATAGCTTCGATAAATAGTTTCGCATTATCGGGGATGATATTCTGTTTATCCTGTAAGACAGCGTTGAATAGTTTCGTTAGCTTTGTAAATCGACGGGGATCCGACATGGCGTTGACTGTCAGAGATGGGTGTCGATAAGAAGGGGTGTCTTCATAAGCGGGCGGTAAAGTGACCCTATGTACGAACGCATTAGCGCCAGTAATCGAATCGAACCAGGCGTTAATTTTAAGTTTGAGCGTTCACCGAGGAATGGAAGCCGGAGGGTGAATGTGAACATACTTTTACGTCTAGAATTGCACATCAAAGATAGATCAAGGCCCAGGCTATGTGTTGGTAGTACATAAGTGGCAAACCTCAATCGTAAGTTACAAGGAAAACTTAGGAATCAAGTAACCAAGTTCAGCCAGCATCTGAGATGAATCAACTCCATGAGAGCTCTAAACAAGAGGTACACGAGGGGACTTTCCTTTGTCGTTGATCATCACAAAAAATCGGATCATCAGTGACAGCATGAGCTTGAATACTGATACTGAGTACTAAAGTATGCGCTGCAAAATGAATCAGTACAACGACAATATATAAGTATTTTGTTACTGTCCAGTTATTCGAGGATGGGTACCTCTCGACGGAGGCATCTATGTACATACGATTCTCGCAAAATTAGTAGCGGCAGAAGACTCAACCACATACCTCCAAGGGGAAGTAGAGACTTGAGCCAAACTTGAGCTTGAGCGCTTAAGTGTTGGCATATGATGTGTAAGTTGATGGATGGCGGCTGCATCTATATTTGGCGTTTTTACACCAAGACCGAGTATAAATGATGGAAAGGTATATAGAGCCTGGACAAGTTGTACATCCCACCAAAGTTTAATTGCGCCGCACTATTACCACCTGGCGCTTGTACCACACCATTTTCCGCGCTGCCCACGCGCCGCCCAACACATCAAGAACCAGCGCGCAAGTAAGCAACAAGCGAAGCACCGTCGCTTCTTGTGCCGACATCGGTGCACGGCCATCCAATGGGTCTGTAGCGGCCCCAAATCGCCAAATCAAGGTGAGCATGGACAAGGCGTAGAATACGAGTGACCTAAGTAACATTGTAGAAGTGTATGAAAGAATGAATGAAATCGACTGGTCATAGAGTAGTAGCTGCAGGAAGAGAAAGTAAAATCCAAGGTAACCAACGAGTGGCTCCTTTAGTTGAACGCGTTTCCTACTTTAAATCGTTAACGGGATCGCTCAAGATTGGACAGATAACGCGGAGCCAGAGGATTGCGAATTCTACGGTCTGTGTGTAACTTTGCTGTCTGAAGTGATACAGAAGTATCGGAGTGTGCACGAGTGCCACGATCGCGCGGAATACAGCAAGGTATGTGAGGGTGCGAGGCAGAGGGTCTTCTGAGACGCCTTGCATCTGGAAGATTGACGGGGCAGTGCTGTCGTATGGTAGTCAAAATTAGTTCTAGGACAAATTGAAGCCAGGTGGTGTGCAGCGTTGTGGTTCTGCTACTTGTGATGTAATGTCAGAAACAAAGTTCAGGAGTTGGATGGTGGATCTGAGCCATCAGTCGAGAGGCGAAATCGCCATCATGCGAGGCTAGGGTTGGAGCATTGGAAGCATAGTAACAAGGGACAAGGTATGGCAGGAAGCAGATGAGATGAAGCGCGCGTAGACAGGTGTGGGCTGAACCTCTTTCTACCGAGATATTGTTGGGGAAGTCTCGTTTATAGTAATGTACTTTAGATTGGCAAGCGAGGATTGAAGCAAAGGGAATAATGTTTACTTTCAGGTCGAGCGTGATGCTTTGTCATTGGTTCAACATTGTTTCCCAGCATGACCTCCTTGTCGCTGCCTCCGACGACGACGACGACCTATGACTCTGGCAGCATGTCGGACTCGTCGACAGACTCGATGCCCAAGTTTCCCCATACCCGTGCCCAGCTCTCTGCAATCGCACGCCAGTACAAACCCCTCGAGACATATGACAGTGCCACCGATCCCGACGAGTTCCATCGCGTCCCCTCGTCGTTCGTCAATCGCGTAGTGGCGTTGCTCGTCGACGAGCAGGAGGAGGAGCTCAAGGTCCTCCTCAAGAGCATCTATGGCATGGATGACGAGGCGGTAAGTGCAACGTCTGGGTTATGGGCGACACTGACGCTGCCCAGGTCGAGCAGAACGTCCTCGAGCTCATGCACAAGCATCGCGACGATCTCGCGGGCGTGCCGTTCTTCTTCCTGACGTCGGCGCGCCGCCCGATGTCGCGGCCGTCGTCGCGCAACTCGGGTCGTCTGCATGCCACGCGCCCCGATGCGCCCAACTCTGCTCCTTCTTCGCCTCTTGCCATGGCTTTTCGTCGTCCACACACTCCTCTTTCGTCTCCGCTGGCCTCTGCTGCACAACCTTCGTCGTATGCTAAAAGTGACTATTCGCCGCAGTCTTCTCCAATTCTTGCCCACATGCAGGCCACTCAGGCCCATGCTCAGTTCACTGCCAGTCTCCCCGCGTCTCCTCTCTCGTCCCCACGTCTTCTTAATGCAAAGGCATCAGAGTTTAAGCCTATCCAACGCCCACTCTCGGCTGCTCCGTCTACGCCTGCGTCCTATCTGCGCACAGATACTCCTTCTCCTGATCTCTGGGCCCACAACTCTCCCAGGGCCACCTCCAATCTTGCCATCGCCGCGCCTCTAATTGCTGATCAATCCCCATCTCAAGTTCCACGTTCTCTTACTCCTAGCTCTTCACTTCGCAGCAGCCTCCGACCAGACGAGGACGATGAGCACGACCCCTTCGATCCTTTCGCCCCCAGTCCCACTGGCCCACCCTCGTTCCAACCAGTCAACGTTTCCGACTATGATAATATCCAGTGGACCTATCAAATGCCTCCCTACAACTTTACAGAGGACTCTCCAAACGAGCTTCAGTTTCAGGATGGTGGTGCAGAGATGGACATGGATGCACAGTCCCAGCTTACGGATGGCATGACACCCTTTGATGTCCTTTCCTCCGTATTTGGCTCAACTCTTGCTCCTTCCGAGCTTGAGGAGGCTCTCGCTACCAACGGATACGACTTTGAACGCGCCATGGCTTGGCTCGTTGATCGCGGTCCTGCTACACAACCCCAACCCCAGATCCGCATGCAGTCCATGGGCGGAAGAGTCACCTTAGTCTCTCGTGAGGCAATGGGAAATGGACGTGGTAATACCCCTCGCAACAATTTTCCAAGCGCCAATGGGCCTCGCTATACAACTAATGGCGCTGGACGCGCTCGACCGGTAACCGGTGGAAACAGAGTATGCCGCTATTTCATGGCGGGAGAGTGCCTTCGTGCAGATTGTAGATTCAGGTCAGTCTGTTCACATGAACAGTTTTTTCTATTGCATTAACATCAACTCTAGTCACGACCTTGAACGTGCTCTTTGTCGTTTCTGGCTACGAGGCACCTGTGCTAAACAGGAAAACTGCGAATTCCTCCATCATCTTCCCAAGGATGCCGACATCTCGAGCCTCAACATTGCTATGGCGCGCGCCAATATCCAGCCTGGCACAGGTCCCCTTGGCCATTTGCAACAACAAAGCCCACCTAATGAAGAGTTCCCAGTCCTTGGCTTCGAAACCGGCCCAGTAGCTGCTGCGCGTGGACGACGTGGTGGCCCATATAACGACCCCAGCCGAACGCGCTTCGCTGCTGCCGTCAAGAAATCTGCTCCTGCCCACCCGCCAAACACCAATGGTGACCCAGTATTTGCGGCGCGTATGGGCGGCCCCTCTGCGGACCTCTTGCAGCACCCACAGGGCCGATCGGCAGTTGTTGCCCCGCGCTCCTCACCCCGCATCAAGTTGCGCGTACCACTGCTCCTTCCGACGCTCCCTACGGGAGATGCTCTCAATCATCTATACATGTCATATAGACAGAGGGCGTTGCAGCTTGGTGCAGCAAGGAATGCCTGTTTGTCGCGTGCGGCGGACGCATGGCGTCGCGGTGACGGAGCCGCGGCCAAACGCTTCAGCAGGGAGGGGCATGAGCTGAATGCAAAGATGTCTGTCGAGATGGCTACTGCTGCAGGCAAGCTGGTAGCGGAGCGTTCCAAGGTTGCTGAGCAGGCAGTAAGAAATAGGGACGCATCGTGGTCGGACGATCCGGGCGATCGTGGTGCGCGGGGCAATGCGTGTGGTGGAGGTTATGGTGTGTGTTTGGGTGTTGCAAGCAAGGACACGGGAGATGGGAAGCTGTCTTCTGAGGAGAGGATGGAAGTCATGTTGGATTTACATGGGCTTCATTCGAATGAGGCAACAGAGGTGCTGGAACAGTTTTTGCTCGCTGTAAGTGTGATTTTGGGTTGTTTATGTTGGGGACTACTTTTCATGATCTTTTTTTAGCTCGAAAGCGAACATTTCTATGGCTTGGGTAGGTTATAAGTGTATCAATCTCTGTTTTATTTCTCACGTCTCGCGTCTTGTTAGCTTTTGCCATCGTCGGTGAAGAAAAACACACTGGCACTCAGGACGTCGCTCGCGGTGCCTCCCGTGCCCGTCTGGCCACGGGTGTCCGTGAGTGGCTGCACCGCTGGGGATACCCTTGGAGCGAGAGAGACGGCATCATCTGCATTGATCCGCTCACTCACGCTTCAGAATAGACGGTTTAGTTGGATCCAAGGGAAAAAAATAAAAATGTAAGAAGAATTTCAAAAAGGAAAATAAATTTTGACGGCGAACAGACTGTCTTTGTATGTTCTATTATCTTGCTACCCATCCCCCCCAAGTTTGCTTCCCCACGTACATTGTTCAACCAACAACCTTCTTCCTTGCAATTCTTGTAATTTTTTCTTCTGCTTGTGATGTGTGTATATACAAGCTTCTACTCGGGATTTTTTGGTATCATTTTTAGTCTAGCACCTCGGGCTTCAGTTGATGCTAATTAGAGGTGAAGTTTGCTTCATCGCGCTACCCAATCTCGCAGCCAGAGTCGTCGGAGCTCGAGGTGGATATGGATTGCTTGCTTTAAGGTTGGCTTTGTCAAGTCTTCATCTCGATGTGTCACTCCAGGGAAATAGATCGATCGTGAATGGATTTGCAAACTCATGTTCACGTCGAACCCTAAGAGGTTCCGTTGCATCTTGATTACTTATAATTGAAGGACAGAGTAAAAGCAAAATTTCAGCCGCGCGTCTTGAGCGGCATACATAGATCTAGAAATTAGTTTGTCTGGCACCGAAGTATCCTAGGGGGATAGATCACACTATAACTGCCGCGAAAGAACTTGAGTGTAACGGCTTCAATCTTTGTGAACAAATCGCAGGCTAGTATCTACATGGTCTCTGAGGAACCTGATATGGATCCATATATACATCTTGACAGTTTCCCCTCGACAGTTGACTGTTCATCAAGGTTTGGTGTGTAAATGGAAGATTGCTGAAGAGTGGATCTTGAAAGGAACCAAATGCTTACACAGAGTCATCAAGATGAGGCCCAGAAGAAGACATCGTGGAACTAGTAAACAAGGGTGCGTATCTAGCGCCGGTACCGGTCTTGCCCATCGAGATCGCGTAACCAGCCACGCTGGGCAAGCTTTACTTACATCCAAGCAACGTTCTGATTGATGGACGTAGAAAGATCGAAGTTGGGACACTAACGATTGATATCCAACCGGAGGAAGACAACATGCGAAACATTTCAAACAAACCCAAGAAATTCCTAGGAGACAGCAAGTGACGTGGACAACAAGTGCCGTATGAGTATAGGGAAGTCATATCTCAGATACGTTCAAAGTCAAGAATAAACTGACATTTTCACGCATATAGTTGGATTGTATCAATCTCGATATTACATTACGGCGGTCTAAGATGGGACATGATTGTGCATGCAAATTAAGATGCCAGAGCTAATGCTTCCTCTAACTCATCTTGATCAGCCAAGAGTGCAGTTTCTGGTGGTGCGTTGCCATAAACTACACGCTGAATCACAATTGCTGAAACAAAATAAACGGGGAGGAAATTAAAGGAAAGAACAGCGCTCACCGCAATCAACGGATAGTTGAAAGATAGCGCACACTTTAAATTGCAGCGGATTGTTTTTCAGAAAGAAATAGACGGTTCTATGGGGGTCTCAGCTCATTAGAAGGGGGAAAAAGTTGATCGAACAGTACTTGAAAGCGTCGCCGCCTGCCCAACCAACGAGGGTCGACATGCGGAAGCCATATAGTGAGCGTTGCTTATAGTTGCTGTAGGCAATTTGATCAGCGCTGGCCCAGTCTACGTTAAATAGAGGTCAGTGAACCTAATGAGCTGCGGTATGGGCAAGGTGCTTTCAAGTCCCAGCGCCACAAAGCCGAGAGCAGACACAAATATTGGGAAACGGCTAAAGATAAGGAGAAGGATGGCTTGGCACAGACTAGAAGAAAGATTGAAGGGAAACAGTCGAGTGAGACAAGAGAGCACAACACACATGAGGCCCGCCAAAAATTCGATATATTGCGAGTAGTTGGGCCACTGCCAAAAGGAGAGAGGACGCGTTGATCCTCCTAAGGCTTCGGGACTAATTCTGGGACGATAGAGAATACATATGTATAGTAAGACCAGCTAATCATATGAATTTAGATATCGTAGCATTCATAGCATTGTCAAAAGTGCAGACCTGGGCCAGAATCATCAAGATTGACTGGATGAGAAGCGCCATTTCAAAACGATCTCTGGCAAATTGCTTCAGGGGGACAAGTCATAGTTTTCCAGAAGACGAGGCACACCCTAACCAGAAGAAACATCTTGTAATGTTAGCTATCAATCTGCAAGGATTGGCCACGGGTCAGCGTAGTGCTGTGGACGAGCTCGTGTGTCGCCTACAAAATCGCGCAAACGTCACGGGAGAATCCTGTTGAATCCCTGTGCAGTTGTAAGTGGTCGTAGGTCAGCTATTGCTCGAATCCAACGGAAAGACGCGCTTTTTTCTGACTATTGATACCGCCTGGTCAGCATAAACCTAACATAAGAACATTGAATAAGTATGTAATAAATCGAGAATCACAAGGACACGCAAACCAGAGGCGGACCGACAGCCATTCCTATGGATGCCAATGTTGCTAGCCAGGACATCTTGGGGATTGGACCAGGCTTTTGCAGATAAATGGGACTCCAGTGGGACGGAGTAAGTAGCTGATATGCCAGCTAGTAATTTCCAATAACAAGCATTGATGTCACGTGTCGACAGCACTTTCATGTACTCGTTGCCAATTCCTCGGTTGCGACTCGGACAGGCCAAGATACCGTTTTAACGCAGACAATTTCGCAATTTGCTGGCAAATAATACCGGGACACTTTTCTTGGCTCACATAGACCTATTACGACTGGATATCGTTTTGGTACCCTACTAGCCTCCCCTAATTCCTGACGGTCGACGTCATCACGAATCATGACCACTCGCGACAAATCTCCAGAGGATATAGCAGAGCTCAAGAAAGCATTGGCTACAAGGACATCAAAGGAGGTACATGCATCCGCGGGTAAGTGATTGGCAACTGTTCTACTCTCCTTGGTGTGTTAAGTGAGTGATTTAGTGCCACCAATATTGTGTTATTGTTGCGCCTCGATTCTCATGACCGTGATTAACAAGGTTAGTGAGTGGTGTTGCCAAGTGCCCCTGTCACTGGACTGAGGGTTAGGAATTGCTAGTTTGTGGTGTCTGGTGTCAACTTTTCTATGACATTTCTTCTGCTTGCCATGCAATCAATTGTCTGTGTCCTGTGTGTATTGGCAGCAAAGAAAGCGGGTCTCATACGATTTCGAGCTTTTGATATTGATGATGCGAAAGCTTGGTTTCCCATCAGTGCACTCCTTGTGACCGTGATATATACGGGTTCCAAAAGTTTGGTGAGTCCCCCATACTACATCTGCCATTGCGAAGAACAGCTGAATAGAGCTACTTACTTTGGCCAGCAATTTCTCAATATACCCGTTTATACAATATTCAAGAACCTCACCATCATCCTCATTGTCTGTATGAATCATTGAACAGTTGTTTGGGATTCACTGACCAGTTTTGGCCGTACAGGCATATGGGGAAGTCATTTGGTTTGGCGGTCAAGTTACGGGCTTGACCTTTGTGTCGTTCATTTTGATGGTGCGTCCTACAGCGGCATTCAATGCTATCTTTTTTCCCTGAGTCTTTTCATAGGTCATCTCCTCCATCATTGCGGCATGGCCTGATATCATCAGGACTATGGAAAGCTCCGTATCTCCATCCAATGCGCCTACTAGTCCAGAGTCGTTCACCAGTGCTATCCATGAGTTAAACATTGGTTATATATGGATGTTTTCAAATTGCCTCGCAAGCGCTGGCTACGTGCGTTTAATCCGTAAACTAGGGGAAGCTCAGCTGATTTCTCGCTTTAGGTACTTGCCATGCGAAAACGGATAAAAGTGACGGGGTTCTCAGATTGGGACTCGATGTTTTACAACAATCTATTGTGTATTCCTGTACTCGCCGCCTGCTCCTTGCTTGTCGAAGACTGGGGTAGTGATAGTTTTGCAATGAACTTGTGAGTAACTTGGTGAATTGTCATGCTCAAAACGTCTATATGTCCCATGACTAGCCCTCAGGAAACTCGCGTTTTTCTCGTATCTGCGATAGCTTTTTCTGGCGCCGCAGCGGTGGGGATTTCCTATACAACAGCTTGGTGCATCAGGGTGACTAGCAGTACGACGTACAGGTCAGTCGTTCATTCACAAGTCAAGTTTTACCTTGATTGATTGATCTAAATCCTAGCATGGTCGGTGCATTGAACAAATTACCTGTTGCGGCATCAGGGATGATTTTCTTTGGAGATCCTGTCACACCAGGCTCAGTGTCCGCAGTGTCCGTCGGTTTTTTGGCGGGTTTGATATACTCTGTGGCAAAGAATAACCAGAAGATTGCTGATAAGCGGAGGGAGGCGGACGCAATATTGCCCCTGGCCAACCGTGCCCAGTCCACAGAGAGGCGGTAGACTTGGGTCCTGTGACTTTGGCCATAAGTGCTTACTGCCTTGAAGCTGACCGTTTTGGGGCTACTTGGACCGTCCTTGACCATGTGTCAACCAACCTTGAACGAGTCAAGAACAGCGTCTTCGCCTACGACACTATGACGTATGTATCTGAATTTCGAGTCGGAATGCCGGGGGAACGTCTTGCCAAGGCGTCGGGGATAGGGGGGTGTTTCTGGATGTACAAGGATTCGATAGATCTTGTCAAAATTACACGCAAATTCCAATTGCAAAATTTGCCAGATCTCTCTAGACTGAAGCTTTAAGGTATGTAGAAAAATATTCCTGCAGAAACAGTCTATAAGATTTTCTATACCAACCCCAACTGCGTGGCTTACATATGGAAGTGGGTGACCCGGACCGGTCCGAATGCATTGCCGGTCTGACATTGTAACCTTGAAATTATCATTCCGTCGGATTTCCATCCGACCATTTAAATCGTTATCTCAGAGCGATTGATTCTCCACCACCATGGCCTCCCAGCAGCCTGCCACGCTTCATCCCCCCAGGCTTTCTGACCTCTTCGCCGGGTCGCCCAGTGCACCCGGCACCCCCGTGCACTCTATTCAGACGATGAGGAGGAAAGCGGCTGGTCACGGAGGTCCACTTACCAAGATCCTTGTCGCCAATCGTGGTGTACGCGTCTTTATATTTTCGTCTTGCGGCTCCTGTGTAACCTTGTCTTTCTGGTCTGAAGGAAATCGCAATTCGCGTGTTTAGGACTGCCCATGAATTGGCCATGCATACAGTCGCGATCTACTCATACGAAGATCGCTTATCAGCTCATCGTCAAAAGGTGCGATCTCAACAGATTGGCAAATATCTCTCTTCTAATCTTCTTGGGGTCCTCAGTCCGATGAGGCATATCAAGTTGGAAAGGGTCTTACTCCTGTTGCCGCATATCTTGCTCAGGACGACATTATCAAAATTGCTCTCGAGCATGGAGTAGACATGATCCATCCGGGGTAAACTAGCCTATCTACCCTGGGTTCTACTACTCCTTACTAATTTCCAACATCCAAGCTATGGCTTTTTGTCGGAGAACGCGGAGTTTGCTCGCAAAGTCGAGCAAGCCGGTATTGCTTTCGTTGGCCCTTCCCCAGACGTTATCGATGGTCTTGGTGACAAGACTAAAGCGCGGACTCTCGGTCGGTTTGCAGTGCATATACTCGGAAACCTTTCTCATGTCTACGATCTTTAGCCATGAAGGTGGGTGTTCCCGTTGTTCCCGGGACCCCAGGACCTGTGGAGTCCTATGCAGATGGAGCTTCATTCGTCGAGGAGTACGGTTTCCCAAGTAAGAACACGTGGATTTTCTTCCTTTTTTATAACTGAAGATGTGATCATCCAGTCATCATCAAGGCGGCCATGGGTGGGGGAGGTCGTGGTATGCGTGTAGTCCGTGAACAATCCGATTTCAAGGATGCCTTTGAGCGCGCTGTCGGCGAGGCAAAGGCTGCTTTCGGTGATGGAACCGTCTTCATCGAACGTTTCCTTGAACGTCCGCGTCACATCGAGGTTCAGATTCTGGCTGACGCACAGGGAAACACCATCCATCTCTTTGAGCGTGATTGCTCTGTCCAGAGGCGTCATCAAAAAGTTGTCGAAGTTGCTCCAGCCACCCATCTCCCCGAGGAAGTCAGACAGGCAATTTTGAGCGATGCCATCAAGCTCGCCAAGAGCGTCGGATATAGGAATGCGGGAACTGCTGAGTTCTTGGTGGACCAGCTCGGCAGGCATTACTTCATTGAAATCAACCCTCGTATTCAGGTCGAACATACCATCACTGGTAAGATTGCGCGGGTGAGCTTCCGTGTCCATCACTCAACTTCATGTTCCAGAGGAAATTACTGGTATCGATATTGTCGCTGCTCAAATACAAATTGCAGCTGGCGCCACCCTCCCTCAGCTTGGTCTGACTCAGGATGCCATTACGAAACGCGGCTTTGCAATCCAGTGCCGTATCACGACAGAGGATGCGGCTCAAAACTTTATGCCTGATACTGGAAAGATTGAGGTCTACCGCAGTGCAGGTGGCAACGGTGTCCGTCTCGATGCAAGCTCCGGATTCGCGGGAGCACAGATTACAGTGGGTTTCTTCCCTATTTCCTATTGACCCACCAATTTATCTTACCTCGATATAGCCCCATTATGACAGTTTGTTGGTCAAATGTACGGTACAAGGAACAACCTACGAGGTAGCTCGCCGAAAAATGCTTCGAGCCCTCGTAGAGTTCCGTATCCGTGGTGTCAAGACAAATATTCCGTTCCTCTTCCGTCTGCTTACCCATGATGTCTTCATCGGTGGAAAGACGTGGACTACTGTCAGTTTTCTTCAAAGAACTCCATTTTTACTCTGTCTGAGATTATTTATTCACCCAGTTCATCGACGACACGCCCGATCTTTTCAAACTGGTACAGACCCAGAACCGCGCCCAGAAGCTCCTGGCTTACCTAGGCGACCTTGCCGTCAATGGAAGCTCAATCAAAGGACAGACGGTAATCTATCGCGCTTGTGTGTTTTTGCTCGTCCTGAACCATATCACAAGGGCGAGCCTGGTCTCAAGACAGAGATTGTCATCCCCAAACTCCAAAGTCGCGAAGACCCCGAGAATGGACCACCCCTCGATACTTTCCAACCTTGCACAGTCGGATGGCGCAACATCATCGTGGAGCACGGTCCCGAGGCGTTTGCCAAGGCCGTTCGCGAGTATCCTGGTTGTTTGATCATGGACACTACCTGGCGTGATGCCCACCAATCTCTCCTTGCTACCCGCCTCCGTACCACCGATATGGTGAACATCGCGAAGGAAACCAGTTACGCTTTGGCCAATGCATACAGTCTTGAATGCTGGGGTGGCGCAACCTTCGATGTCGCTATGCGTTTCTTGTACGAAGATCCTTGGGAGCGCTTGGTATGTTATCAGCGTTCTTCAACTAATGAATGATCTCATTTGCTTCTCAGAGGAAACTTCGTACCCTAGTGCCGAACATTCCTTTCCAGGCCCTGATCCGTGGTGCCAACGGTGTTGGATACACGAGTTATCCGTAAGGGCCTGAAACGTTACAACTTGAGTCACTTACTAATTCATGGGTCGTCTCCCAGTGATAACGCAATCTACGACTTCTCCAAGAAGGCTGTCGAGAACGGTTTGGATATCTTCCGTGTCTTTGACTCTTTGAATTACATCGGTGCGTTCCTTAGCAATCATGAGCTTCATCCACTGATCTTTCTTTCACAGAGAACGCAAGTGATTGAGATCTGTGTGTGGGTTGACGACTGACTTTTGTTCTAGATGCGCCTGGGTATCGATGCTGCCAAGAAGGCGGGAGGTGTTGTCGAAGCTGTCGTTTGCTACAGTGGTGATTGTGCCAGCCCCAAGGAAACGAAGTATACTCTTCAGTACTACCTCGATTTCGTCCAGGAACTCGTTGCGGAAGGTATCCACGTCCTTGGTGTGAAAGATATGGCCGGTCTCCTGAAACCCGAAGCCGCCAAACTGTGCGTACTCTTTCGAAACTGTTATTGGTCAAATTAATGATATGCCTACTTCGTCAGTCTTATTGGTGCCATCCGGAAGGCGCATCCAGATCTTCCCATCCATGTTCATTCTCATGACACTGCCGGCATCGCTGCTGCTAGTATGCTGGCCGCCGCAGCCGCCGGTGCTGACGTCGTTGATGTCGCTATTGACAGTTAGTCTTTATGTGCTGTGAAGGGTGTCTTATCTCTCACATCGATTTTTAGGCATGTCTGGTTTGACATCTCAACCTTCCATGGGTGCCGTGTGCATGGCTCTGGAACAAACCAAAATGGGAACCGGTATTCGATATGAAGATATTCAAGCATTGAACCTCTACTGGAGTCAAGTTCGCATGCTGTACTCATGCTTCGAGGCCAACGTAAGGGCCTCGGATTCCAGTGTGTTTGACCATGAGATGCCGGGAGGACAATATACCAATCTGATGGTACGTGCTCCTTGATATAGCAGATTTGCTGTGACTGATAGAACTTCTGATAGTTCCAAGCATCCCAACTCGGCCTTGGGACACAATGGACTGGTATATATTTCGTTTTGTTATCTCCGCGCATCAATGGGGTTGACTCCTTTTGTTTAGAAATCAAGCAGAAGTACATCGAAGCTAATGAGCTCGTACGTCGTCCTTGTTCTTCCAAAGAATAGCAGTCTTTAATATTCTCTATCAGTGTGGTAACATCATCAAGGTAGTGTATTTGCAACGACGATTGGAGTGATGTTGATCTCAGCAATTGTAGGTTACGCCTTCATCCAAAGTCGTCGGAGACTTCGCACAATGGATGACTTCCAACTCCTTCACGAAGGAAGATGTCCTCGAACGTGCTGAATCCCTGGACTTCCCGTCGTCTGTGGTTGAATTCTTCCAAGGCTACCTCGGACAGCCTGTGGGAGGATTCCCAGAGCCTCTTCGTTCGAATATCATCAGGAACAAACCAAGGATCGACGGCCGTCCAGGCGCAACTATGGCACCATTGGACTTCAAGAAGATCAAGGCGGAGTTGCGGAGTAAATTTGGGAAACACATTACAGATACAGATGTCGCATCCTATGTCATGTATCCCAAGGTTTGTGCCTTTCTTTATCCAAAGACCCTTTTCTTTGGAAGCTAATCATTGTGCCATATACAGGTTTTCGAGGAGTATCAGGGCTTTATTGAGAAATATGGCGACCTTAGGTCGGTTTTTAATGAGGACTTGACCCCATTTCTGATATTCCATCTTTGATAGTGTTATTCCCACGCGCTACTTCTTGGGACGCCCTGATATTGGAGAGGAGATGCACATCTCTATCGAGAAAGGCAAGACTTTGATCATTCGTCTCATGGCTGTTGGTCCCGTTGTCGAGGGACGGGCTCAGCGTGACGTTTGGTTCGAAGTTAACGGGGAGGTATGTACATGTTTTGGCCGGCAAGGGGCCGAAAGCATCTCTTAATCTCCGCAATCTGCAATTAGGTTCGACCAGTCTCAGTTGAGGATAAGAATTCGGCCGTCGAAACATTATCGCGGGAGAAAGCCACCAGTGATCCCGGTTCTGTTGGGGCTCCCATGTCAGGTGTAGTCGTGGAAGTTCGGGTGAAAGAAGGTCAAGAGATCAAAAAGGGAGATCCTCTTTGCGGTCAGTTTCTTTTCTATTACAACGACAGCAATCAACTTATACAACAAATTTTGTTGCTTCTTCAAAGTCCTGAGCGCGATGAAGGTAAGATCGATCTACTTGGGTCCATCGCTCTTTCGTTAATCATCTTGATAGATGGAATCTGCCGTTACTGCTCCCGTGTCTGGTCACATCAAGCGTGTTGTTGTTCAGGAAGGCAAGTTCAAAAATACCTGGCTTTCTGGTGCCTCGCAGAGTAACTTATCACACATTTCTAGGGGACTCAATCAATCAAGGAGATCTCACTGTGGAGATTGTGCATTAATTCAGAAGCTTCGCATCGTGTGTACAAAAATGTGTCTATATATCGTTGTAATTAGAATGGCATCCCCAAGTATCAATCCTATTATTTCTCATCAGGTTTACGAATTGTCGAATTGTCAGATATTATGAGGGTCTGGTTCAAAATTGCGTCCAAGACGATTGATTCCTAAACATGATATCTATTGGGGAGTAAAGAACAAACCAGTTGATTAACAGCCTGTTTCTACTCGAGGACGGAATTGACAGCCTGTAAACGATCAACACATTCCCTATGAATTTCTTCAACAATTTCCTTGTGCGAGGTGTCAAAAGGTATTAATCAGATCTATAGAATTATTTACCTTGGCAGGCTGTATTCTGCTTAACAAGCCAACACTTGCACCAGCCCATGTAACGATACGGTCAATGTCGCCTGCCTTGACACCTTCAGCATATTTACGCCGTAAGTCTTCTAAAGTAGCGCCCTTTGCGAAGTCATTTACAGTGCCTATGGGGACAAATGCGTGAGTGATTCAATACAGACTGTATCGCAGACAAGGTCTTTAGCTTGACTAACTATTGCGGAGGCCACGGCCATCAATCCCCTCAGGCCAGCCAAGAGTATCGCGTGCTTGATCAAATGCCATGGTGCGAACGGATGATCCTGTGGGTGCAGAGATGAGCGCTTGACGCTGCGAGTCCAAGTATAGGCTTTCGGGTGACATTAAAAAGCGAGTGCCTAGAACAGCACCAGACGCGCCCAGCGCAAGAAGGGAGGCAACCTGAGCACCATTGACAATGCCACCAGCGCCGAGAATAGGCGGCCCATCCTTGGGGATGGTCGAAAGGATCTCAGATAAAAGGGTAAGCAGTGGTGGCGCAGTAGCCGAGCCATGTCCTCCGGCTTCGATGCCTAGACCAAGATTAGCAAACACACACGTAGGCAGGTTTGATACAAGGAGTTCAACCTTGGGCTACAACAACATCGGCCCCCCAATCCTGCACTGCAACTAGAGCATCCTTGACAGAATTGACTTGGATGATTATCTTGGTGGCTCCAGCCTTGCGTTCGTTTTTACGAATGAAATCTATCCAGGAATGGAGGTGAGCTCCGAAAGACAGCCATACAGCTAGGACGTTGTTGTCGAGCGCGACTGACAACAAATCATGAGCATATACGCCTGGCCTTTCGAGTCGCCATCCGAGGTAACCGATGCCGATAGGCAATACAGCATTCGGGTCAATTCGTAGCAGCGAGCGGGCTGCATCGACCTCGGATCTTAGTTGTTCCAAGCTTTGGTAGCCTTTCCCAATCGAATGAGAAGTGAATCGGAAGCTCCAGAGCGATAGAGCGCACCATAAGCGATGAAGCCAAGGCCCCCTCCTTGGGAAACGCGGGCAGCCAGTTGTCCTTGCCAAGTATTTATGCGTGGGTTAGAATGTTCTTATTCTATCTGGTTACAAACCTCCACTAGCCCCAGCCATCGGTCCACTTAGAAGGGGCGTCTGGATGCCTGGGTAATTCTTGAACAAGAAATCAAAGGTTGAACAGAAAGCAAGGATATGCACCAAGTAACCGAGTGAGCTTTGTAGTGAGACGGGACATTCCAAGAAGTAGCCAACGACGTTCGTCTTACAAGGACCAGTTGTATTAATTTTGTAGACCGTGTTTCATGATGGCGACTCGGAAAGATCACGTTTGGCCACAGATCAAGATTTGTTGTTGTTTGTAAAAAATCGAGGTTTACATTGACTGCATCGTTCAACTCTCCAAAGCGTCGCCCACCATGGTAAGTCTGCCTTCAGTCTTGGACGATTGTACGATTGACGCTCCTGCAGCCTCCCCCAAAATCGAAAGGAGGAAAAATGCTGAGTCTCATCAACTGGAGACTCAAGGTCACGATCAACGATGGACGCGCGTTGACTGGCCAAATGCTCGCGTTTGATCGCCACATGAATCTAGTATTGGCCGACTGTGAGGAGTTTAGACGAGTTAGGCCTAAAAAAAAGGCAGGTGAGGAGACGGCGCCCGAACAAGAAGTCAAAAGGACGTTGGGGCTCGTGATCCTGAGGGGCGAGACAGTCGTTAGTTTGAGTGTCGAGGGACCACCGCCAGTGGTTGACGAGGACAAGAAGAACGCGGTACGTCTCATCTCAATGGTGCTTTCGATTAATCGATTGTTAATATCGATTCCATAGCTTCCTGTTGGACCTGGTAGAGGTATGCCTGCTGGGCGTGGTATGGGCATGATGCCTCCTTGTGCGTCCTATCATTAAGAAGCTCCTGATTGTCATATTGACGGTTTTTGGTTCTAGTGGGCCCCCCGTCCCTTCAGAGACCACCGATGCCATTTGCTCCTCCAGGCATGCCAGGACCCCCTCCCGGATTTTCCAGACCTCCTGGTTTCCCTCCAGGTATGCCATTCCCTCCACCCCCTCCAGGCTTTGGCGGGCCTCCTCCTGGGTAAGTAAAGGCTCAGTTATCTGGACTGGTCTCCCAATTGATTGTTGTCCGCTCAAGTTTCCAACCTCCGCAATAAGTGTGGACCTGTCTTTTTCTTGCTTTCTTCTCTTATAGAAAGGAAACTGTACAAGAGCGTCAACGTCTATGAACGTGCCGGCGTCGAGACACTTGTAAGTTTGACGATGTACCTGACGGTATTCCGATCCATGTTGTCGTTGAAATAAATCTTTTATGCATTTCAGTGGGCGATCTTTTTACTGAGTGCTTGTTACGGATTTCTCCATGCATGTCACAAATTTGCGGTGCCGTATGGTATGGGTCTTTGCAGTTGTAAGGTCTTTGGTGCATATGGAGCGATATAAGGTACGGAGGTGGTACGGACCGGTAACTTAGAGGTGAACACCGGAACCTAAGGCCTAAGGGCTATGGCCTAAGGACTTGATGGGTCCTATGGCGAATTGACAGATTCAATGTCGTTGGGAGCCATCTGGTGACCGCTACTTTTGGCCTAGCCTAGTACGGTCAAGGCACTTGATTGTTTCCTCCACACCAGGACAAGTCTCTCACCACCACATAATTTTCTCAACATCGTTGGATTCCTTAAGTTTCTACTCGGAATGTTCTGTTGCCCAGAAGTATCTCAAGATAACAACATGCTCAAATGGAGAGTTGATTTTCTTCCTGGATTCAGCCCTACTTGGTTGGGCTTTTGTGGTTTCCGTATGTATTGGGTGGACACAGCTTTCCGGCCGGAACTCATCGACATCAGCGACAATGTCGTAGAGCGGGACCGCCTCTCTTTACTATCGTTTGGCCAGGTTTGTATGCTCACGCATCCGCAAAAGGACTAGCGTAAGGTTTGTTGGGGGAACTGACCCTGAACTTAAACTTATTATCATCGAGGTCCTTGATCATCCCCTCGAAAGTCTTGATTCTATGTATGTACATATACTTACGATCAGGATCTTACCCCTGTTCTTCACACCTGCGCTGATGGTGCGCAACTAGCTGCCCAAAAGCGTTATGCATGATTATTTCAGCACTTTAATGGAGGGTGGACCTACAATGACCTCAAAGGTGGGTGGCTACATAGTAACAGCGCCCTTGATGTCTGGTTTGCCCGACTTTGGCGGGTCACAGTCATCCTGACTCTCTTCTAAGTACATAGATGCATTTTTCCGGGATGCAGAATAAGTACAAAAGCATGTCAAGGGAAATGCGATCTTGGATCGACATAGGTTATTACATGACCTAATTAGACACTTGTTATCGTTCAAGGGGTGTGGCGAGTCTAAGGTACGGATGTGTCCCGTGTATGATATGGGTTTACCAGACAGTCATGTCTACTTGTTTTCAGTTTGGTACATATGATATACAATCTATCGGAAGCGAAAGTTCCGTTGGATTTCGTCTGCGAGTGGAGCCGACTACAGTTAGTCACCTCGGGGAGCACAATCACAAGCTGTCATATAGCGTTCTTGAATAGTCGCCTTACCGTCAACCCGAGTCTGGCCTGCCTCTCAGAGGCCTGTTCTGAATTTGATATCACGTCTGTTCTTTCGCAAGACAGGAGAAGATGTTAATCTTAATCTACTTACTGTAGAATGGAGCGTTCCATTGTCTGTGCCATGTAAGCTTTAGCTTCTGGCAACTCTAGCTCAATGCCTGCGTCTGTATAGGTCACTACTGGTATCCATATCACATACGGTATGGTATTGCTCTTCGGTTCCAAGAATATCACACGCTCAACACCAGTTCCTTTGTGGAAGTGAAGTGAGCCTATGTACTTGCGTTGGGGATGACTGCGATGAACCCTGTGTGAGCTTGTCCATGCCGTGTACACCTTCGACCGGCGGAAGGAGGCACGCAATCGCCGCCACTATTCTGCATCACTGTGCCAACCGGTACGACGTGTCCCCGGACGTCGACCTTTTGACGTGCGTAAGGTTAACGGGCATTTTGTGAGTAGGCCCTTAGAATTCTGCCATTGATTATTATGGCACCGAGATATCACAGTTCGGTACGAGATACGGACCCGAGTCGTGATCTTTTTAGCAGGTCCAGCGTTCCGCAATCAATCGAGACAATTTCCCACCAAAGTGGTTTTAGTTAAGTGGCTCCGTGTGTGTTAACCGACGCGGTGTTGTTGCGTACGTCAAGTTTACGCTGTGTTATACCCTGAATATATGTACGAGTGGAGCTTTGGCGAAATTCATTGAGAGAAGCTCTTGGAAGGTTCTGCTCCAAGCCAGCAGCACGGTACTTTGATTCCAAATGTGACGAGAAGAAGTTTTTTTCTTTTTTTCAAGGAAGAAGATTCTCAGCACCACAATTGGTATCTTCCCGCGAAATGACCATTCTCATGTTCCAATGATAGAGAGGCAGTGGTGGTCCATATCGAGTGGTGCGGCATGATGGCATCGCCCGGAGGGTTGGCGGTGGAAGATTGTGAGCCGTTTCAGGATAGGAGCAAGACAAGAAGTGGAAGAGAGGAAGGCAGGCGAAAAAGGAAGGAAGGATCCGGGTTCGGGGACATTGTTCTCAAGAAGGGGGATTTCTGGGAATAGCAGCTAATAGCGTTTGATCAACATGATTGGCTGGCAGCGTTGCCGCTTTTGGCAGCGTGGGTCACGTTGAGGTGGGCTGGGGTCCTCGTGTGTATCAAACAAGATCTGAGAAGGCAATGTATATGGTAGGAATGTCAAGCCTCGTTTTGGCATGTACAAGATGGAAGGGAGGCCTGGAAAATCTAAACAGATTCACTTGACGGTCCGAGTATAGCGTGATGGTTACAAGAAGATTTTTTTCTTTTCTTCGCTTGTTGAACAAGAAGTGTACAGTTCATTGGTTGTCAATGCTATGCCAGCAAAGGGCAGGTAATACAAAAATGAGTACAGGGATGCGTATAGCTTACATGGTACCGAAATCTAAAGTGGTATGCTGCGATAAGTGTATGTGAGGTGACCCGGGCTGCGGGGCTCGGGTATGGAAGTAAATGCAATTTTGGGAGAAGAGAGGGGGGCAAGAAGGAACGTGAACATCGTGTCAAGAGGGAGATCATGGGGGAAGTGGTGTAGTCCGAGTGTCAGTGGGGGTTGTCATAATTTGGCCTTTTTAACGTCGTTCGGACGGCCAGAAGAAATCCAAATGTGTGCGAACGAAGTGGTTGTCTATGAGTGTGGTGTAGAAAAAAATAGGTGAATCATGTACGGGAGGACTTGCGGCCTCGAGATCTAGGTTCGGCTACCATGATAGTGGTTTGTACCCTCCAGGCAGTGTCTGGGTCGTCAAAGTGACGCTGTGCGAGAACGGTGAGTTTGGGTTGAGGTTGGTGCTGTTTTACGGCTGTGGGAGAAATGTGGAGATGGTCGCGAGAAACGACAGGGGACGAAGCCACGAGGGGAGATGTGGGAGAAACCCAGGAGCGGACGTGGGTAGCCAGTGCGCCAAGGAGAGAGGCCTTTGTTTGAGGGACCCCAAGGGGCGCAGTAGACGCTGGGGTGGCGAGAGACGAGTCTGTGGGTGATACGAGGGAATATTTGCCAATGCTCTCGAGAGACAGTGAGCTGCAAAAGGTAGACAGCTGCGGCGTGATGATTGGAAAAGAAGAAGAGGGGATCACAGCTGGAGGAGGAGTGATACCAAGAGCTGGAGGAGCAGGGCCGTGGTAAGGCCGCATCAGTTCGGGAAGAGGGCGAGGGCGTGACGACGAAGGAGAGGTAACAGAGCACGAGCTAGACGGTGGGATTTCCGAAGCCCAGGCGATGATGCCATTGCCTGTCCACTTGGATTGTGGCGCATCGTGTATATGATGGAAAATGACCTCGTCGTCAGACTCCGAGGGTTGTTGTGCAGACTTCCTGCATTCAGAAGAGCAGTAGGCCCCACAGCCGTCCTGCAAGGGAGTCAATAGTGCGCTAGAGGAAGAAAAGAAAACGGACAAAGTATTTGCATTGGCAGACCAAGCACCAGTTTGTGTCGTCGTACATGTTGAGGGGCGCGTTGCAGATTGGACTTGGCTAGGCACTTCTCTTATAATACTTCCAGCCAGATACATCGGCGATCGGATCTGGCGGAGTCTGAAATCACCCTGAACGTGTCCCGCCCATCTCGGTCCCCGCGCCAGTTGCCATATATGGAAACAAAAGAAAAGCTGTGGCGTGCGTCGAGCTCGCCCACCGTCGAGCCGGCGGCATCATGCATACATTGTCCTCACAAAATATCGTTTATTCATCGTTGCTTAAATTTTCATTCATCCGTGTGGTTACCTCGCGCCTAGACTTCTTGATCTCGAGCGATCTAGCTTTCCCCCCCAAATTCCACATCCCATATATCAATCATCGGCGGCGGCGGTGGCGGTCTAGATGGCGTTCATAAGTACTGGCTTACAGCAACTCACTGCATGGAAGAGCTGTTACATGCTCCAACGGCTTCTGGTGCCAATGCGGCGCGTCTCCCATCATCACATCAGAAGATGCTCATTAATTTTAATACTCTTTTCGCATGTATCTGGGAAACCCTTTCATCAATACTCACACTGCTTCTTTGTTCTTCGTGCGACAGCACAGCGCCATACGCTCGTAACGCACCAGTTCGGAGTTAAGTATGCACTGTGATACGATTAACATCGAAGTTTGATGTCTGTTTTTTGTCCCTAGAATGCTTGCACACAATGCATATATGTATACTTACACACACATCACATCTCGCGGGAGAAGGACATCAAACAGTTTTTTTTCTTAATGTCTAGCATCACTGATCCTTTCTAGCCTTGCTCCTTTCTTCCTCTTCCTTCAGCCCTTTCGCCTCCGCCCGACGCGCATATTCTTGTCCCGCCTGCCGCGTTGTTATTAGTTCGGCCTTCTTACTCATCTTGCCCGATGCACTTTACCTGTAAGAATAGAATCGCCCCTAGGCATGCGATTACAATGATGTTGCCAGCAGACAGCACGCGTATCGCCTGCACCTTGTCTTCTTCGCCCTCTGGAGTGTAATCTATCGCCTCAGCTGGCGCAACAATGGCTTTGAGCGCGGGTACCGTAACTGTCAAGTACACCGCAACGCTGAACATGTAAGCAGCTGTATGTAGACAGGTCAGGAAGTAAGATACCCAGTGAGCCAAAGAAGAACGCGCCTAGGCTCGTGCCGTCGAAAAACATCGCACTTTCGTCCCATTTGTGTAGCTTCGATATCAGCCCAACCAACCCCACGCCAACCATTCCATGTAGAAGAGCCTAGAAAGGGAATGCAAGCCCTCCCTTGTTAGCACCAGCCTCTCGACCAGTCGAGATCACACACCTTTATAGCAGGGGGTGCGTTGAAAAAGGTAGTGTAGAACTGGAATCCGTCATCAACCACGTCCCTGGTCAATTCACCCCATAATATCCGGTGATCCACATTGAAACAGATAAACAGAACCCCTGCTAATGTGTCAGTTGAGCTACAGCAGACGACGCGCAGTTGTGCCTACCTAGAAAGAAGGAAACCGGTCCAAGAACCGCTGCCTGTTTGAAGCTCATCGGTGGTGGTTGATACCTGACATGCTTGTTTTCCCCCGCTTGTCGTGTAAGCCAAAATTTTTGATCTTGTCAGATACTTATTTAATTCAAACTTGCCGTCTTGGCATGTCTTTCGTCCTTTGTATATAAATCTGTATTGTATGTAGTACATGTACAATCACAAGAATCAAGCAGTGCATGTGAATAAGATATGGAGCATCCAACGATGCTGGTATCAATAATGGTATATAATGGTGTGCATCGTCCACGGGTGCATAGCATATGTCGAGAATCTACATGTCACTCTCAGGTAGTCGTGACGGGGATGGACGTGGAGATATGGGTAGGCCAATTAGTTTTGAGTGCCTGTTACCCCGTTCAGTACCAGTAACGTTCACATGCAATCCCCTAGTTGCAGCGACGGCAGAAGCCTTCGACGTTTTGGTTTTGGGGCCAATCGGAGTATCAGGAGGCGTTACACGGACAACACCGTCAGCCAGCGGCGGTGTGTGCTCGTACTCTGAGGATGATTCAACATCGAGCTCACCATCTGTCGTTTCCGCTCCACTTTCCTCTGCTTCATCATTATCAGAGGTCGCTTCCGGTTTCGTTGCTAAGGGGGATAAAAAAAATGTTAGACAAGACATGTATTTGATGAGTACTCCTCTACCTTTCAGGGTGCGACCAGTTAGTCCAAGAAGTTGATCAGTTGCTGTGTCCGAATAGTGCTTGCTATTTCGTCGATCCAAGCCCGCTTCATCACCCTCAGCATTATCATCATCATAATCATCGTCATCATCACCATCATCACCTCCAGCATCAACATTGAATACTCGATTGAATTCTCCCAGCATCAGGCTGAAAACCCCGGCAGGGATACCCAGAGTCGGACTAAATACGATACCAACATTGCGCATTGTCATCTTGTTGATGCTCGAGTTTTGCACGATGAGAATAAGATGAGCCGTGAGCGCGCGAAGTAGACTATAATTAGCGAGTGGGAGAGCTGCAATCAACTGTGAGAGCTCTTTGATCCTTTCTTGAGGATCGACGAAATCTGCGGACACAGTCAACAGCTGGTATACAAACAAGACAACTCTAGACATACCAATAACAGCTAGGAAGCGAAGATGAAGGTCTCGTGTCAGAATACTGGCTGGCAGTTCTCGCAGGAAGCTCTTTAGTAATCCGGCAATAGCATGTGGATCCCAGTACTCGTCCGAGGCCAATAGGTCAACATCACCCTCTAAACACAGCCGTGAGATTCATTTAAATTCAAATGCATTCTCGGACGTACCCATATTGAATCGGTCTTTGAGATTCTTTATGACCGCAGAACTCCCGCTCAACCTATATATACCCTCTTCTTGCTCAGCTTTCTTGGCTTCCAAGTACTGAATACTGCGGAAAACGATCGCAGGTAGATTGGCGATCTGAGCAACTTCTAGAGACTCATCCAGGGGTACACCAAACACGGCTCGTGGTACATATGGGATAGATGCATTCCCTTTGTCCCCTTCGTACAAACAAGTCAGCCGATACGTGAGAGACAACATCGTGGAAATGACACAAAATTTGATCACATACCATTAGGTTTCCCAAAGCCCCAGAACGATCGGGATTTAACTCGTCGGTCACCCGCTGCATTATCAGCTGCCGAAGGAACCTCCTTTCCAAACTTGAACCCAGAAGGAATCACGGCGCCGTTCAACGGCCCGGAAATCTTCACTTTACTTGCTTCAAGCTTTTCGGGGGACGCCCCTCTCTCAACAGGTGATACAGTAGATGAAGAAGCGACCGCATTGAGAGTTGGGTGGAAAGACTTGTGTTTCTCCTGTGGATCTCGTATCCGATGCCTTTCAGGAGAAGCCTGTCGATTGTTTCGTCCATTGAGATCTGGGTAGTGACCAAGCTCAGAATTTGCCCTTTGGCCGGTAGCAGCAACTGAAGAGTCGGAATTAAAGTTTGAAACGGACGACAAAGGAGACGAGTCTGGAAGACTCGATGGAAGGCCATTTCCTCGTTCCATGAGCCTGCGGGCGTTTACGTTTTGGGGATCGATAGGCGACTCCGCAGGTTTTGACGGACTAGACGATCTGTTATGTTCTTCGCTTGTAGGTGGGAACAGTTTTGCGTTACTCTGGTCCTGAGGTAGCTGAGAAATTGGTACTGCTGCGCCTTTGGAAATGGAAATGTCATCCTTGGAGAATCCACGAGTGGTTCTTCGAGTGGTTGGGCTGTCTGTACTCGAGCTGGTACTCGAGCGAGGCTGATTGGCAGAGACAACGGAATTCTGATACGAAGGTGGGGGACCATATTTGATGGGTTCCTCGCTGTACGTTCCAGTAAAATATCGCACAAGAATCTCAACCCAAGCATCCCGATCGTCGTCACTTTCCGCACAAAGAACATGGCGAGGGTGACTGCCTCCTGGCCCTCTCTTGGCTTCGACGATGAGGAAGGCATGTCTATACTCTTTTTCCTCATCTGTATTCGGCGCTCGTTCGCTTCGCTGTTGTCGGCCGATCTGAGCACCAGTGATTTGTATGGAGCCAAGGTGAGCTCCACCACGCTGCATGACAGACCATTGGTCATCAGAAACATTACAAGTGGAGAGATGTGTACAACGTACACAATCGTAGTATTCCAGGACTGGACCTTGAAGTACAAAGTATCGTGTCTTCCAACCCCCAAAGTTTTTGCCCCGCTTTGTGAGGTATCCCTCCTTATGTCCGACTTGCATAACTGGCTGTCTTGTTTCGCGCACGATGTCTGTCGTAAAGAAGGCGATCACTTCATCATGTGCCTTGGCGGGTAGGCGAATGAGCGTTTGCAAATAATTTTCGAGTACGGCCTATGCAAAGAAGATTTGTAGTGACGATAAGAGATTGGTGAGTACGATCTGATGCAAACTGTACGCACTTTTCTCTGGTCAACCTTGGCGGGTGCATGATCTTTCCACAATTTGCCTTCCGGTAGACTGACGATCTTTTTGCCCAACCCTTTGCCCACAGCATTGCGTACCCGCTGATCCAATCCTAAAACATCAGAATACATTTTTTCTACCTTCCATCCATCTTTACCATTCCCAGGATCAACAAATACGACAAAAGATAGAACTTCCTTGCCTCGGTCGTTTGGACGGACAAATGAATGGGATACTGTGATGACCGTGTGAGGAAGGTCAGTTGATAACAGAGGGAGTGCTCGGAAGTTAGCAGCAACACTTTGTATCATGGGTTGCAGGGTCATTTGAGGTAGCTGGTTCTGAGCTGGAGGGGAGTAAGGGTTTTCCAATGGGTTGATACCAGCATACATTGGTGTGGCAGATTCGACACGTTCCTGTTGCACAGCTTCGATGTGGGCATGAGTGGAATGCATTTGAAGCTGCAAATCCTCAGGAGGATGGGAGGGAAAGAGATCCACTGCGAGACGAGGCTTGACCCTACTTTGTGTTTGTATCTCTGGACTATCAACTTTCGGTGGCATCACCTGTCTGGATTGTCGGGGGGTCTCTGAAGATAGCGAAGTAGGATCCACATCTTCATCAGCTTCAGGCGCTGCAGATTCCTCGTCGTCGGCCTCGGCGTCGTGGTCGACTTCCTCATCTTCATCATTCAGATCTAGAAACTCACTTGATCCGCTAGGGCTATCTCCTTCTGCCAAATTTGCAGAGACCGGGGGTGCCAGTGTACCAGGATTTTGATATGTCTGTATTTGGGGCTGAGTCCCTTCTTTCCCTACAAAGGCATCCACCTGCGGGCTAGGGACAGGAGAGTCCGTCATGTTTGCAATGTATTGTCGTGCTTCGTCTGGTAGAGAGATTCTGGAATCTCGCGAGAGGAGTCCCGAACGACCTTCAGGTATCGTCGAAAGCATGCCATTAGAAGGAGAGGGAGATATTTCCTCCACAGTTGAGGACGACAATGGGGTCTGAGATTGAGACTGCGCAGAAGCGACCGATGCTCTCGGTGACTGATGAGTATCTAAAGTAGCTGGAGCAGTTTGTGGTGCTGGTTCCCCATTAAAATGATACTGCTGGGACGGCGGGGTGTAGGTAGGCGCAGATGGCAATGAAGTCCCATTGTTTATATTATTTCCGGTGGTTGTGCTCCGGCTGCTATCTTCGACAAGACCGGATTTACGCGGGTATGTGACTGGAATCGTGGGCGGGGAAGGCGTTCCGCTCACACTTGATGACGAATCCTGAGACGAGAATTGCGGATTGTGCAAGCCAAACGGATGGGAATCTTGCGTTGAAGATATAGCGGAGGTGGGCACAGGCAGGTTTTCGGAACGGAGTGGTACAACCAGTGGAGTTGGAGGTTGCTTCGCTAGGCGTGCATTGAGAGCCGGATTGGTTAATTGTGCGTTTATTGCGGACGGAGCAGATAAAGGCGGAGGCGGCAATGGGAAAGTTTGTGATCGAGCTCCTAGAGCGTGGATAAAATTCGCGTTCGGTTGCAACGAATTGTCGCGCTGAGCAAGTGGTTCATGAGAACGAGAAGAATGAAGTTGTGGATGATTGGCGGAACGAGGTGTCGCTGTGAAGATATTACTTTGAATGGTAACTTTTCCATAACAATGAACCTACATTGATCGTCAAGGTACTGTCGGGACATTGGCTGTCTCGAGTCGCCATTCGATGGAGCATTGACTTCAGCATTATCTGAAAAGCTACGTTTTGCGTTTCTATCCGCGTCGCTGCTCCGATGTCGTCTGTCTTGTACAATCCCGCTTGGTCCATTGAGCTTAGCTTTAAGTGCATCACGCTCGCCTCGAATTCGCTCAAGCTCCTTGAGAATCTGATTGTAACCGGTTCTCTGTTTCTCAATAAGTTTCCATAGCTGGGCATTTTGTGAAGACAAGCCATTGCGATCGTTGACCGCTTGGTCGAGAGCAGCAAGTTTAGGATCTTCAGCATTAGCATTCGCCTTCAACAAGTATGCAGATGTCAGAGGACGATCCTTGGTCACCGCGATTGCTGGAGCTGAAGTCGGGGTGGTGGAGAACGATGCTGAATGGGATGCTGAAGCGACGCCAGAGATGGCTGGCTGGCGTTGTGGGTTATGAGCTGGAGATGAATGAGAAGACTGTTGGAAAGTCAAGCGGTCGCTACGTGAAGGAGTAGCATATACGCTACTAGACCCATTCGTTCCACCAAAAGACATGATAAACGACGGCTCAATAGCAGCCGATGAGACTGTGGGCAGCAGCGGCGAGAGATGCAAGCTGGCTCTGCAAAGATGTGGTAAGAGTATTAGATGCGTGGTAATATTTTGGAAACGATCATCTTCACTTGGTTCATGTGACACATTATAATATTTAACCGACGTTCTACCTCAACAACCAACTAAACACCCTCCGCAAGGCTCTTGCCCTTCTGCTCAAGTCTGCCCCACAAGTTGACCTTTCTATCATCGGGAGAACTTGGTTAGATGATTCTGAATGGTCTTACTTACTCTGTTTGAATGTTTTCGGATGGTTAAACCTTTTCGCCAATCATAACCATCATCACTCTGACGGATGTATGGAACAAAACCATGGGACTTGTCTATCACAGTAGTGGATACCATTTACTCAGCTCTGGCGGGATCTACTGACATACAAATGAGCGACTGCCCTCTATATTTGCCAACCACTTGATTTCTTGGGCGTCGTGAGTGAGATTTCGGCTTCTCTACATATCTATCGTAGCGATGAAGATGAAATCCGTGCGAGATTCCAGAATTTGCATATCAACATTCCTACATGAAAAGCGTGGTAGATAGTTCATTGAATGTGTCATGATCTTGAACCCTTAAAACCCTCTCGAGGACCTCCCTCACAACTTGTACTGACCGGGATGACCGAATGATTGTGAAGGTTCCGTGCTGAAGAAGGTTGTTCAATGCATCTGATATTTACGGCTGGTTTGCTGTTGGAGTCCGACAGGCACCGCACCATTTAGTCTCGAGCTCCTGGAAGTTGCTGTGTATAGATACATACTGTCCAAATTTATTTCCCCAGTAGCAGTCTAGCAGATGATTTCAAATTTGGCAATCCCTCGTAATAGTTTCAAGAATCAAGACAGTGCGGCCAGATGATGATTGACAGTAAGTACAGCCTTCTCTGGAGATCCTTATCCATGATATCTATATTAAAGGGTAGCGTCGCAAATAGATATTGTCAACGGATGCAAGTTGAAGAAAGCACTTTGAATTCTTGGCTGGTCTCCAGAAAGTATCTTTCTTCCTAAGTAAGTATCACCGGCAAACGCGGATCACGCTCTGCAACCTTGATCGGTTCCCCGGTCCGGAGACATATTTGCTGTTTCTTACCATAAAAGAAGAGACTGTTCTCGAGTTTCCTTATCTGTGATAACACTGAGCGCCAAGTGCCGTCATGTTTCCGAGCACTTCAGGGTCTCTTATCAACAGGATAGACCACGTTTTGTTTGAACTCCTTCCTGCGTCCACTTATTCTCGCATGCTCGCGCTCATAAGGTCGTCAATACGAATCAATGGTTTCAAGCCTTGGCGAGGTCACGGTCGTAGTAGCCGAGTCCAAGCGACCATTGGCGGACGAATAATTACTAGACTCGCATTCGATATCACCCCAGAAGAAGGAGATTCTTTGGATAAATCGTCTCTTCAACGTCCTGAACATGCCGTAATCTCTACCTTTGACCTCTTTAGTATCGGTGGTGGGTTGGCAGCTAGCCTGGCATGACCTGATTTATCATTGAAAACAGTTGGCCCGTCTTCGTCGCATACTGTTGGCCCAATGCGCGCTGGAAAGATTTTCATCAAGGACCTTGAGGAACTAAATTTGCTACCACAGGCACGGGAAGATGGCAATACTCTCCAAATATTTTGCATGTTAACGATTTTCTTGACAGATCAAGACCCTTAAAGTTACCTTGTAAGTGGCAATTGTGATTCTCTTAGCGTGATGTTCAAATACATATTTGCTTCAGGTATGGGTCTCTTGCAGCGACAGGTATTTTGATCTTACATATCATGCTCCTGTCATACTACTCTCATGGTTGGCGTTGAATATTGACTTCCAGGAAAGGGGTGAGTATTGCTTCCTGCGTGAGATACCTACTCTCACCAATGATCCAGTCATCATACCCCACAGGCAATACTTCTCGGTTTAGAAGGTCAATACCATCGCTTCTCGAGGTTTCTCCGTGTCATTGATGTGTTTCTCAAAGGCTCAGATCCAGAAACTATTGATACTGGCACCATTCCTGTCCGCTATGAGTCGATATTAGCTAACAAAACTCTTGTATTGGGGGGAAAACACCGAATCACCTACAACATAGAACGCGATATGGTCTGGCACTGGGATCGCGTACTGAAAACTCATCCCAACGGGATGCGCTTCAGCGTTTTCGGGGTTGATGGTGAACTTTTGGCCACAAATGAGTATTTCAGCGTCGGGGGTGGCTTCGTCGTGAATGAGAAGACTAAAGGTTCGGAAAAATACACTGATTCAGACTTTGCAGCTGACCCCTATCAGTCGATGAAAACATGTTTTATAAGGCAATCGACAAACGAGCAGTGCACGAATCAAGACTTCACCAAAGACACTCTATTTTCGATCCAACGGGCTTCCCATCAACACCAAATACAAATATTCCGAGAGATGAAAATAATACCGAAGGCCTCCATTCCGCTGTCGATCATCCACCCTATCCTTTCTCTTCTGGAGACTCACTTTTGAACTTGACAAAGAAACATAATGTCCGTATCGACTGTCCCTAACCGTTTTGTCTTTGACAAACATTACAATAGTTAACAATTGCGCAAATCGTGCATGATAACGAGGTCTGCTGGACTGTGGTTATATTCTGACTCGTTTTGACATGCATGACAGAAATTCTTTGGCTACAGTGACGAGGAAATATATGCGAAGGTCTGCGATACTGGTGTTCACCAACAGTTCCCTCATTACAATTCTTGCTACACAGATTATGAAAATATGGTCCGTCATGGATGAATGCATTCACACGGGTGTGACAACATCCGAAACCACCCTTCCTGGGCGTTTAGGCTTGAGGCGGCGAGCTCCAAACCTTTACAGGCGACTGATGCGAGGGTGAGCCTGTGAGAGTAATGCGATGTTAACAGCACTAATGACAGTTTCTTCAAATTCCTACCTAGGATATATCCTGGCATAGCGAGCCAATACTTCCCTCGAATTGGCACATCATCCCAATCGATTTCCGCTATTTCCTCCCCTCCGGGTCCCATTGAGGTTAGCCAGGAGAATACCGATGTTGAGCAATCTTTTGGACACCTTCGTAAGACGCGGAGCATAGGATCACGCGTTCCTAGAGTTGTTGGATCATTCAATCATGCCATTCTACCTGTGCCTCCTGTGAGCATATCTGTCATCTTGATGCGTCTGCGTTGAAAAAAGCATTATGTCTTTGGAAGCGAAAATCTGATATTCCAGCCATGGATTTCTTGTCTTGTTATGCTATTGCTGTAAACGAAGTAAACGCATCAGGCGGGCGTATTGTAACATCTCCAACCAATGGAGCTGCTGGTGTTATACCAGCAGTTTTGAAGTACATCATCGAGGTCAGTACCAATGCCATTCATTACCCTGTCATTGGTCATTCACTTCCATCATCAATCACAGTTTCTAAGTGATGATCCAGAAAAGAGCATCCAAACCTTTCTGCTGACTGCGTCTGTAAGTTGCATTGTTTCATAACGTTGCCTTGGCTTTACTATTTGATACCCAGGCAATCGGCATGCTTTTCAAGCGGGGCAGTACTATATCAGCAGCTGAAGGTGGATGTCAGGCGGAAGTTGGAGGTAAATCGTACCTTTGACGCCGCATCTCTAGTTACACATGCTCAATCTGACATTAGTCGCATGCTCGATGGCGAGCGCAGGATTTGCAGCATGTATGGGTGGTAAGGAAAGCTTGTATCTGCTGTAAAGATTTTGACCACTGAGTCCATTTCTCTATGACTAGCTTCTCCGGAGACAGTTCTCCAGGTAATGTTGAAGTCACTCAATGGAAGAACTGGGATGACAAGCTCCGTACTTGCAGGCAGCGGAAATTGGCATTGGTAATTTAACCTATCAGAATGTCACACAGAAGATGCTTAGGTTGCTTGACCATATCAGAACACAACTTGGGACTGACTTGTGACCCCATTGACGGTCTTGTACAAGTTCCGTGCATTGTACGTTTTATTTTACCCTTTTTTGCAACCAGACCTTAACCGGTCAATCAAGGAACGTAACAGTTTGGGAGGTGAGCGCTTCACTACCACTGCCATCCAGAAGGTACTAGTATGTGAATACTCAAGCTTTCAACAGCTGTCAAAGCTGTCACCGCGGCTCAGCTGTCTATGGCCAGTGATGGAGTGTACAGCGTCACACTCGACGAAGCCATAGAAGCTATGCGACTTACCGCTCAGGACATGAGCGTCAAATATAAAGAAACCAGCCTTTCGGTGAGTATACCTTTCGTTTTCTCTGACACTAGAACTAAGCCTTTTGAATAGGGCCTCGCAGTAAGCGAACACTTCCATTTCTCCCTGCCATCTTTTCAAACAAGTTCGCAGAGAACAGTCAAGATACCGCTCTCCGTACCTGCTTGGTAAGTCTCCTTTGTTTATACAAAGCAGTGATGCACATCTTTTGACAGTTAGGCGACCTTCTACAATTCCACTTTCGTTGAATGGCTAGAGACTATACGTATCACCTACTCTTTAAGCTTTAATCTCCAGGGAACCGATATCCTACCTTTAGATGACATATAATTACTCCTGGTGAATCACCTAGGCCTAAAGTTCCAATCATAGACACCTAATAGCGATCAGGAAGGCTGTCAGTGAACAATCTTAGATATCAGGACATACAGTAGCTCAACTTCATTCGAGAGACTGACTGAACATGTTTAACGCCAAAACACTTCGAGTTCGGGAGGTTGCAATCCAAAATTAGTCCGCGTATCTTCTTACCACATAGAGCACAGGAACGCCGATGTTTTTTGCCATCTATATAAGCAATGACTTGTGACATTTGAAACTGGCTGGGACAAGGCTGGGACAAGGCTGGGA
>JABAJX010000019.1:54045-68640 GCA_018221735.1 Termitomyces sp. K1Aa
GGCTGGGACAAGGCTGGGACAAGGCTGGGAGACAATTTCAATCATCTCTTATATATGCGGCTATGCCTCGGCCACTCCTTACCATCATGTCTCTGCGCGCAGGGCATGACGTACCGACAGGTATTAGATAGAAAACAATCAAAACGAGGGAAGTACGATGTCATTAGGCGTGGCGCTCATTTCCAGTATCAAAGTGAGAGACAAAACGATATCTGCTGCGGCACGGTTGTTAGTCCAAAGTGTGCGTGCGACAACAGAGGCAAATAACAGTTTCCCATTTCCTTAAGCCTTACATACGACACATACTTCTAGCTGCTAGCAGTCCCTGCTAACTCGAGCACGATGGCTGCAGTGGACACCTCGAAACCCATCGCCTTCTGCGAACACCTTCAACTCTCGAGTCTCGGTGTACAACCCGCGTCGATCTCATTCCAGGTATGTTGACGCGAGTGTTTGCTGGCGTGTACTGACCAAGTTTGCCAGGTTCGTCCGCAGCTCTACCCAGAATTCAGTTCAGCGTTTGACCAGCAGTTATCTTGTAGACACTAACATTTGAATCCGACCATTTCATTTGTGTGAGGGAAAAAGTCAATGAGCAGAACCAAGTTGTCATAATCGACCTCACCGACGCCAATAATGTCCTCCGGCGACCGATTTCTGCCGACTCTGCAATCATGCACCCCAAACAGAAGATTCTGGCACTGAAAGGCACGTCGTTATCCTCCTGTTACTTTCCTCCACGTCATGGAATATGCGTTCATATAGCTGGCCGAACCCTCCAAATCTTTAACATTGAGGCGAAGCAGAAAGTCAAGTCGCATGTCAACAATGAAGACATTGTATTCTGGAAGTGGGTATCGGACACCACCATCGGGATAGTCACTGAAACCGCTGTCTACCACTGGACCCTGGCGGATGCAACTTCTCCGCCTCAAAAGATATTTGATCGTCATCCGACTCTCACTGGCGCCCAAATAATCAATTATCGTGCCACTCCTGATGAGAAGTGGCTGGTCCTCATTGGCATATCAGGAAATTCCGCCAATCCCTCTGCTTTCAAAGTCAAGGGCTCGATGCAACTTTACAGTCGGGACCGTGGAGTCAGTCAACCCATCGAAGGCCATGCAGCTTCTTTCGCCGAAATCAAGTTGGACGGCCACCAGAAGCCCACAAAGCTATTTACTTTTGCTGTCCGGACGGCGACCGGTGCAAAGGTTCGTTTTTGATGACCATGCTGTTGAACTCAGTTTATAATAAATTCACGAATTCTAGCTTCATGTCGTCGAGATTGATCATACCGCTCCTGACCCTCCTTTCACGAAAAAGGCTGTTGACGTGTATTTCCCTCCAGAAGCGACAAATGATTTCCCTGTCGCAATGCAAGTTTCTAAAAAGCACGGCATCGTCTATCTGGTCACGAAATACGGTTTTATTCATCTTTACGATCTCGAATCTGGTGCTTGTGTATATATGAATCGCATATCTGGAGAGACCATCTTCGTAACCGCAGAACACGAGGCGACCAACGGTATCATTGGAGTTAATAAGAAGGGACAAGTGCTCAGTGTCAATGTTGATGAACAAACTATCATCCCCTACATTTTGACAACTCTGAACAACACAGATCTCGCCTTTAAACTTGCCAGCCGTGCTGACTTGCCTGGTGCTGACGATCTTTACGTCCGACAATACCAAGCACTTTTCCAATCGGGACAGTATGGAGAGGCTGCGAAAGTTGCGGCGAATTCTCCCCGGGTAAGGTTCAGCTGACCTTCGTGACTTCCAGTGATTCATCTATCATCCATAGGGTATTCTACGGACCGTCGCAGTCATTGAATCCTTCAAGCAGGCGCCCACCCCTCCTGGTGGTATTTCCCCCATCTTGCAATACTTTGGTATCCTACTGGAGAAAGGTGAACTCAATCACCTCGAGTCTCTGGAGCTTGCACGTCCTGTATTACAACAAGGAAGGAAGCAGTTGCTTGAAAAATGGCTTAAAGAAAATAAGGTATCAAAATGCCAGTTGATCGATGGCTAAAGCTGATTTCAATTTGCCATAGCTTACCTGCAGTGAAGAACTTGGCGATGTTGTACGCCTACATGACATGACACTCGCCCTCAGCGTCTATCTCCGTGCCAACGTCCCTAATAAAGTCATCGCTTGTTTCGTGGAAACGGGTCAGACGGATAAAATAGTCTTGTATGCTAAGAAAGTTTCACATCATCCTGACTATGTTGCGCTGTTGCAGCATGTTATGCGTACGAACCCGGAGAAGGGTGGCGAATTTGCAACACAACTTGTGAACGATGAAGCTGGTCCTTTGGTTGACATTGAACGGGTAAGCTTTCTTCCACTCTCACATGCCATTGAGACAAGTAACATCATGACTACCTGATAGGTCGTGGATATCTTCATGTCGCAGAACATGATCCAACCTGCAACTTCTTTCCTTCTTGATGCGCTTAAAGAGAACAAGCCTGAGCAGGGACCCCTGCAAACTCGTCTTTTGGAGATGAACCTCGTTCACGCTCCCCAGGTTGCAGATGCAATTCTTGGGAACGAAATGTTCTCTCATTACGATCGACCCAGGATTGCCAACCTGTGCGAGAAGGCTGGTCTATTGCAACGTGTACGTTTTCCCTCGCAGACGAAATCGGTGGTGTGGTAGTGACGCCATCTGTGTAGGCTCTCGAGCATTATGAAGATTTGGCTGACATCAAGCGTGCTATCGTGCATACAACGACGCTTCAGCCGGATGTAAGAAACATTCACCTCCTTTTTCCCATTGTAGTCTGACAGGAATTCTAGTGGCTTGTTAACTACTTCAGTCGCTTGACTACGGAACAATCAATGGCTTGCTTGAATGAGATGCTTCGAGTCAACATCCGTCAAAATCTGCAGGTTGTTATTCAGATTGCTACGAAATATTCGGATATTCTTGGACCAGTCAAGCTGATTGAGATGTTTGAAAGCTATAAGAGCTTCGAGGGTATGTCAATTTGTACCATATATCGCTCATTCCCTGATAATTATTCAATCCTAGGTCTCTACTACTATCTTGGTTCCGTCGTGAACCTGAGCGAAGATTCTGAGGTGCACTTCAAGTACATTCAAGCGGCCACGCGCACCGGTCAGATTCGCGAAGTCGAACGTATCTGCCGAGAAAGCAATTATTACAATCCGGAGAAAGTCAAGAACTTCCTCAAGGAAGCCAAGCTTTCTGATCAGCTTCCTCTCATCATCGTTTGCGATCGTTTCGACTTCGTGCACGACTTGGTTCTCTATCTATACCAGAATGGCCTCACGAAGTTCATCGAAGTATATGTTCAACGTGTCAATTCAGTTCGAACACCTCAGGTTGTCGGGGGTCTTCTCGATGTGGATTGTGATGAGACCACGATTAAAGGGTTACTCGCCTCTGTTACTGGTAACTTCCCAATCGACGAGTTGGTTCACGAGGTCGAGGAGCGCAATCGTCTCAAGCTGATCCTTCCCTGGCTCGAGGCCCGCGTTCAGGCGGGTAGCCAAGATACTGCCGTTTTCAATGCCCTCGCAAAGATTTATATCGATAGTAATAATAATCCTGAACAATTCCTCAAAGAGAACAATGTGGGTTCTTCATCTTATCTTGTTTTCTCAGTCAGCAACTTGACCTTGTTTCTATCTCTAGCTCTATGAACCTCTTGTTGTCGGGAAATTCTGTGAGAAGAGGGATCCATACCTAGCATATATTGCTTATGCCAAGGGGCTCTGCGATGATGAACTTATTGCGATCACCAATGACAACTCCATGTTCAAGCAACAATCTCGGTACTTGGTTAAACGACGTCAGCCTGAACTATGGGCCCAGGTCCTTGTACATGATAATGTCCACCGTCGTCAGCTTATCGATCAGGTTTGGCCAAGTCATCTGTATCATGAGCTGTACTGAATCAACACAGATTGTCGCAACCGCCCTTCCTGAGTGCACAGATCCTGACGATGTGTCTGTCACTGTCAAGTCCTTCCTCCAGGCGGACCTTCCCATCGAGCTGATCGAACTGTTGGAGAAGATTATTATCGAACCGTCCCCTTTCAGCGACAATAAGAATCTTCAAAACTTGCTCTTGCTGACAGCTATACGTGCCGATAAAGGCAAGGTTGTCGGTTATATCAACAAGCTTCAGAATTACGATGCTGGGGAGATTGCCAAGATTGCCACTGACCACGGTCTGTATGAAGAAGCCCTCACAATATATAAGAAGTACGATCAATTTGGAATGGCTATCAACGTCCTTGTCGAGCACATTGTCTCAATTGATCGTGGACTTGACTTCGCGAACAAAGTCAATCGGCCTGAGGTGTGGAGTAGACTTGCAAAAGCCCAGCTTGACGGTCTCCGTATCAAGGATGCTATTGGTAAGTTTTTCTTCAATTTTCTTCAGATCTTATTGACAATGATCTCAAGACTCGTACATCAAGGCGGAGGATCCTTCCAACTTTGCTGAGGTCATTGAAATCTCCAACCATGCTGGCAAGCACGATGATCTCGTCCGGTTCCTTCAAATGGCTCGCAAGACGCTTCGAGAACCAAAAATAGACACCGAACTGGCATATGCATACGCCAAGACGGACCGTCTCCATGACATGGAGGACTTCCTTGGTATGACAAATGTCGCGGATATTCTTGAAGTCGGAGAGAAATGTTTCGAGGACGAGCTTTACCAAGCTGCCAAGTTGCTCTTTACTAGCATTTCGAACTGGGCTCGTCTCGCGACAACATTGATCTACCTTGGTGAAAATCAGGCTGCTGTTGAAAGTGCAAGGAAAGCAGGAAATACTCAGTAAGCTTCTCGTTATTCTCCAACAGGACAGGATTGAATTTCGGCTGGCAGAGTTTGGAAGCAGGTTCACGCTGCTTGTATCGAGAAATCCGAGTTCCGCCTGGCCCAGATCTGCGGTCTTAATATCATCGTCCATGCAGTACGTAATCCTCCTGGCAATGTGCTAGTCGGGTCTGCTAATGAGATCGCAGGAGGAACTCAATGCATTGATATCAATGTATGAACGTCGTGGACATTTTGAAGAGGTAGTGAGCTTGTTGGAGGCTGGTTTAAGTTTGGAGCGTGCACATATGGGTATCTTCACGGAGCTTTCCATTCTTCTGAGTAAATACCGACCAGCGAAACGTGCGTCTACTCTACCCACAGTTTAGATGTTGACGGTGGCTGATTCATTTAACTCTAGTCATGGAGCATCTCAAATTGTTTGTTTCTCGCATCAACATCCCCAAGGTATATCCATCTTGTTTTTCATATTATTTTCTGTTCCAAGCTTATTCTATTCTAGGTCATTAAAGCAACTGAGAAGGCACACCTATGGCCAGAGCTTGTCTTTTTATATATCAAATACGACGAATTCGTATGTCTTTTATGACGGTTGATTTTGGTTCTTCCGAACTGATGGGTCAATCTAGGATAATGCAGCTTTGGCAATGATCGAACGCTCCGCAGATGCCTGGGAGCACAATCAATTTAAGGATGTTATCGTTCGTGCTGCCAACGTTGAGATGTAAGGTGTCTCATGCTTCACATGAAGGAATCTATTGACATCCAATTTCAGCTATTACAAGGCCTTGACCTTCTACCTACAAGAACAACCCACCCTGTTGACAGATTTGCTTACTGTCCTTATCCCCCGCATTGATCACAGTCGTGTCGTTCGTGTCTTCCGCCAGATAGATCACATCCCCTTAATCAGGTCTTACCTTATTGCCGTTCAACATGTATGTATGGCGCCCTTTGGTCCAACAGATTAATCTTGTCTCATGCTGACCATGTTGAATCTTTAGCTCAACATCGAAGCCGTGAATGACGCATACAATGACCTTCTTATTGAGGAGGAGGACTACAAAACGCTGCGAGACTCAATTGACAGTTTTGACAACTTTAACAACATCAGTCTCGCGCAACGCTTGGAGAAACACGAGCTACTAGAGTTCCGTAGACTTGCTGCACATCTCTACAAGGTGTGATCACTCAATTTTGTTTGGGACTGCACACTCATATCGGTGTAGAAAAACAATCGCTGGGAAGAGTCGATATCCCTTTCAAAGCAGGATCGCCTCTTCAAAGACGCTATGATCACTGCGGCAACATCTGGCTTGACGGAAGTTGCTGAGGATCTATTGTCATATTTTGTCGACATCGGTAATAAAGAGTGTTTTGCTGCACTTCTCTTCATTTGCTTCGATCTCCTCCGCTCTGACGTTGTCGAGGAACTATCCTGGCGAAATGGTCTCAATGACTTCTACATGCCGTACAGAATACAAGTGCAGCGGTCGTTGGTTGACAAGGTATGAGAGATCTTTGAAATTTGGAGAGTTGTCTTTATCGTCTTTGTACAGCTCTCTCAATTGGAGAAAAACGTCCAGGAACGGTCGAAAAAGGATGCTCAAAAAGAGCAGGCAGAGTCTGAAGCTCCCATCATTAACCCAGGATTTGGAAGTACACTGTTGCTGACTAACGGGTGTGTTCCCTTTCGCTCACTTCTTCGACTATCACTAAACTTTCTATAGGTATGCTGGGCAGGCACCCCCAATGAATGGCATACCTCCTGCGATGACTGGCTTTGGAACTTTCTAGAGACTCATTATACGTGTATTACATATTGGACTATAATGCGATTTCCCACTTTCTGATAATTGGATTGACTGCGTCATTCGATCAATTCTCTGTCACGTAAAGGGGCTTGGGCTTGGGACATTGAGTTCGATTTACGGGCGAGCCCGTGGACATATGGTAACAGTGATAAGGTAATACATAGATGGTATCGATGCAGAGTGGTAGGCAGAAAAGAGCAGTGATGAAGGAACAAGTCAAACAAGGGTCATGGATGGGAGAAACCGGTTTGTTGTCTTCACATTACAACACAGCCCCCGTCCCTCCCACTCTTTACCCGTGTACTGAGTGCAACACGCGCTGCTTCGTAGAAGACCTCGGTTACACCCCGATTATGTTTAGAGCTACATTCTGCAAGGTATGATAATGATTGGAAGTGTAGGTAGGACAAGAAACTGCTACTCACCAAGATACCGACTTGCTCGTATTCGTCGCGCAACAGCGAGACCCTCTTCGTATTCAACCGCATGGTTGCCATACCGTTGTAGACGCTCTCTCACACCTCTATCGTCGCGTAGATCACATTTTAGGGCTTAAACGAGGTGAGCAGCCGAAGATGAATGTTGTATGGATATCACCAACCTACAAGCACCAACTGTGGATAGACTGAATGAGTGGGAGTGGAATAAAGTAAACAACTGTTCTCTTACCTTCACTCCTGGACAATATTCGAGGATCTCATCTATCCACTGTGTGTCTTCTTAGAGGAGAGCAAGGGAAAAAGGGTCACTTTCTTTCACCTTTGCCTCGACATTTTCCAATGATACCGGATTATCCACCTATCTTTGTCTCAGCTTGATAGAATACTGGTTGATAGTGTGGTGCATACAGAAAAGCATATCATGATAACGTGGGTTTCAGCGTATGATAGTGACCGTAGTCGGTCAAATTCTTCCTGACCTGCAGAAGAGGGGAGAGGTTACTCCTTGTGAAGTTACTCGAGGAATGATTGAGGAATACCTGCTGTATCCCATAAGCTTAGCTCCACCACCTGGTCGTCGACTAAAATATCCTGCACATAATTCTCGAATACCGTAGGTTCACTGTGTACTGTTATGTAATGGTTGGCAGAAACGCAACAAAATAGCGTACTAGATTTGTGTGAAGAAACCACGGGTGAACACATTGAGTAATGAAGTCTTGCCTGCAAGACTAGATGTAGGCGTCTAGGCTCGCGAGAGATGAAAGGACTAAGTACCGCATGCGCCATCACCACAGACCACGACCTTGTGGAATGAGCTCACTCATCACATGGGTAATGTCGAGCATACCTTTCTTTGTATCTGGAAAGGAACTGAGTGAAAGGAGAGCGAAGTTGAGATGGACGTACTGGTTTGCGACCAAAGCCTGGGCCACTGGAGGAGCCACAGAGAGACATGAGGGAGAGGACTCAGGACTTGAAGGGAAGCGAGTTCGTCATGTGGCCAACGGAACGAGTCATGTGACCAACATACAGCTTGTCCTCCTCCATGTCGCTCCGTCTCCTACCCCGCACTCTCACCCGCTCCTTTTCTTCCACTCCATTCAGACCAGACTTTCATTTCGACACACATCACTTTGTCCAGCGTCTCGAGCGCGAGGGCCTCAACCGTGCCCAGGCTGAGGGCATCATGTCTGCTATGGCCGAGGTTATCGACGAAAGCATACGCAACATGACCAGCAATATGGTCACTAAGGCTGAATACGAAAAGGTTCATTCTATCACACCCAGCTCTTCTCAAGTTTCTTACCTTGGATGTCTTCATAGCGCCATTATACTCAACAAGTCGACTTTGCCCAGATTAAATCCGAACTACAGCTCATGGAAAAGAACGATCTTGCAATGATCAAGGCGGAAAACGATCGACTAGTAGCAGATATTGAGAAGCTCAAGCAGAGACTGCGCGAGGAGATTACCCGGACACAAGCTGGTGTGCGTCTCGATCTCAATTTGGAGAAAGGGCGCATGCGCGAAGAGAGCAGCCATCAAGAACTCAAGATTAAGGAGGTTGACACTCGCATTGAGCAGGAGATTGCTGGATTGCGTACTGCCATCCAGGCCTCCAAGGTGAGTCGTATTACAGCCACTCATTTCAGTCGAATCGACTATCGCGTTAGGCGACAACCTTGCAATATCTTGTCGGTTTTGGTACGTCCTCTCCAACCTTCACGATAATTCATTCTCATAGTATTCGCAAAGTTACCGGATGTTCGGCATTGTTGATGGCATACATGAGGTTCAGAGTCTAACTCGACTATGTACCTACCATACTTTCTCCATCTACCCTGCCTCACTCTGAACCAGGACAAAGTGCGACCATGCTGAACTGCATACTCGACGTATTGGCAAGATAGTTATCCTTGACGACCTTTGCAACTTCCTAAGAGCAGCGCATTGAAGCCATAACAATTGGTGGACTTGGATGTTACGACTCACCTGCAAAAAGCTTCCCTCGCATTCTCCTCTATCAACAGGGCCTTCACGACGCCCATCCATTTCGACAATTCGGTATCCGCCTGGGCTTCCGGGACCCCTCACCACAGGCGCACGGACAAAGCAGGTAAAATGTAGGTCTGTGTCAAGGTCGGTTGGTACCTGAGTCTGGCCACCGGAAGCAGCCTCAGCATGGATGTTGGCAAAGAGGGGAGTAGTTTCTAGCAGTTTTGCGCGTTCTTCGGGTGTCTTGTCTGTTGTAATTGTAGCAAAAATTGAGGCAGGGGAAGGGCCAAAGCTGATATGCATACCTTTGCACTCGTCGATAAACTGTGCGATAGGACTCTCAGGGGAAAAGGTAACATCGGACTGGAGACAGGCGCGTTGCAATACGCGAACGATTGAAAATTTGAAGCATTCGCTCACATTAGCCAAGGCATGTAACAGTCCAATTGTGCCACAAGCGTTGGAGATCTGCATCGTGCACATGAGATTCGCCGAGAAGACAGATTCTGCCATACCGTTTGTTTGATCCATAGGAGGGTGGGTTCCAAAAGAGGCTGTCCTTCTTTCTTGATCCTTTCGTCCTCTTCCTTTCGATTGTTCTCTAATGTCTCAGAAATGGGGAATAGCAATACGACAGCCTTGACAGGTTGAGGTACTATGGCCAGGAGCTATACAACCTGGAAATGAACAAGAAACAGGCATAGGGAGCTTCAATACCTCAGGATCCAGACCATAGACGTCCTCGAACTGCGCTTGAGACAGGACAAGACCAGCTTTCTCTGACCACTGACATACAGATGTATAGTGAGAAACTGCCCACAGTCATCTGAAAAGTCGATCACGGACTGACAGAGTTGAGAACCTGATGGGTCGGTAAGAGTCAGTGGTTGTTGATAGTTTGTGTACATCGTGCCTCTGGATTGCTTTCGAGTGGAACCCAACGAGCGACAGACATATGTAGTGTACTGAGACGTTTCTGATGATGTTTATGGTGGTGGGTCAAATTTGCAAAGAAGATACAATTGATTGTCACGGAGGCATTTATTACTGTCACCCCTCAGGCTTACAAAAACTAACTATCTCGCCTACTTTACAGAACCCTTCAGTTACCAGTCCAACCTTTGGGCTGCACGTAGACTACATGAGCAGACATTTGCAAACCAGGTTCAGTCAGCACTTACCTTGACTTCATCTCCAAGCTTCCGTACTAGAATTGCGGGGCGTTCAGCTGTCTTTAATCCTTCTTCTCCATCGTCCCACGTATAGCTAACCGCTATTGCAAGTTTTGTTCCGTCGCAATTGAATGCAAGCGATGAGATGGGATCTGCGAATTTCGGATATTGACGCAATCGTTTTTTCACCTTGTGGTCCCAGATCGATACTGTGGCATCGGAACCAGCAGATGCGAATGTGTTGTACCTAGAGATTCGTCAGATGGAGATGTCAGAGACACCGGTAGAACTGACGTGGGATGAAACGCTAGGGCATTGACAGGCCAAACGTGGTCTACATCAGTAATTGTTTGTCGATGGCACTTGAAAGCATATTTCTTCTCTTGTGCAGCTGGGGAGGGATCGAAGTATTCAACCGCGATCCGACCTTCTACGGAAGCTGTCGCGTAACCTGATAATACAAAAGCACATATAAAAGATGATACAAGTTGGAAAGAAAATATGCTTACCTTGACCATCTGGCATGCACGCCAGAGATCTTGTCATAAATTTAAGGCTGCTTTCCCGTTGTTGCAAAGGGGCATCCATTTTTCGAACATCGTAGATGTTGAAGAGTCGACTGGCCATGGCTACTACTAGGGTATTGTTGACGAGGTCAAGTTGGTACACACGTTCCGGGGTGTCGTGTGACGATTGTTGAGGGCTGCTCGCGCGAGAGTCCCAGAACCGGAGAGTGCGATCCCAGGAGCCAGTTATGAGCACGTCTATAGAGATATCAACAATATTAGGGGGACAAAGGCGAAAGAAAGCGCACTCGATTCGCGAAAGTAGGCCATAGTGGAAATAGAATCATTGTGGGCACCGAGATTGCGCATGTTTTCTGTACCAAGATCCAACCTGCATTGAATATCAGTTGAGGCTCTGGGAAAGGGACTCATGCGACGCACTCTCGGACTGAAGTGTCTAGGCCGCCACTGAATGCGTGGGTGGCATCTGAGAAACAGCACGCGAGGACAGGTGCTCTATGGTCGAATTTTGCCTTGACCTCGCCTTCGTTTCCTTCCTTGTTCCCAACCTCGTATAACCTAACAGTCTGATAGTTGCGCGTAAGAACATGGAAGTACAGCAGAGGAAATGAACTTGCCGCATCCCATGACGAAGCTAATAAGTGATTGGGATTCGAGGGAGAATAGCGGAGAGAGGATATACTATCAAATGGAGGAGAAGGAAGGGTTATCTGGTCATCTTAATTCTTATAAACGAAACAAGAGGTCGAGCTGAAAAGACACGTACCACTCATCCTCGACAACAATTTACTGACAACTATCTGAGTTTGAATCATCAACTTGGCCCATTTTCACCATTCAACCTACCCTAAACTCCGAGCACGTCACCGATCACGACGACCCAAGCCATTCTGCTCATCGTTGACCACGACGAGCTCAACATCTACAGCTGGTCTGCAACCATCCTCACAATGTCTGATTCTTTTGCTGATCTCTGGAATTCGTCGGCCCCTACTAAGCCTGTGCCGCAACCCCAAAAGCTTGGATCAGTTTCAACGAAGAATTCCCTCAAACCAACTCAGCCCGATGTGTTCTCGCTGCTGTCGTCAGCAGGGTCATCCAATCCTAATTCACGGTCTATGTCGCCTGCAACTATCAGTGGAACGCCCCGACGCACGACTCCCAATACTGGCGGTGGCGACGCCTTCAGCAACCTGTTGAGCGGCTCTTTTGCCGCAGGTATCGGTGGTAATGCTGGGATGACCATGGCTGAGAGAGCAGCAGAGGCAGAGCGACAGAAGCTGGAGAACTTGAGCAGACATGAGCAGGCGATCAAGGCACCCACTTCGAGCGTTTGGGAGGGACTTGATAGTCTCGCAATGACTAGTATACAGCCTGCACCATCATCATCGTCTGAAACCGGCCAGGCAATGCTCAATGACGACTGGGGTCTTGATGCGTTTGCATCGCGGCCAGCCCGCCAGGCAGGTCCAGCGCAATCGACTCTACCGCCTGCGTCCGTAGTCACAAGTGAGGGCGACGATTGGTTAGATGAGTTTGCACATAAACCAGCATCTCAGCATGAACCCCCAACCTCCAATTTATCCAGTCAATCCAAGTCAGACTTCGGAGACGATGACTTGCTGCCGTCGTTGCCATCCCGGAGACGTGCAGATGACTTTGATTTTGGCAATCGTGAAGATGTCTTACTCGGAGATGTTATCAACGACGAGGATGATATTCTAGGAGTTCTAAGTAAACCCGTTGATGCCATTCCGAAACGCCAGTCCCCTCCAGTGGGTTTTATATCTACAAGATTGTTGGAGTGAATGACCAATTACATCCTAGACTTCGATGCAAGATAGCTCAGCCTTGCAATTAAGCTATACATCAAATGGAAGCACAAGAACACCTTCGTCCAGACCTGTCTCCCCGCCTCCCCACATACTCGGGCAGATCGTAGAAATGGGTTTCTCAATTCAACAGGCCCGCATCTCTCTCGCTGCTACTGACACTGGGCTTGATGTCCAGGCCGCACTTGAAACATTACTGGCAAACGGAGCAGCGTCTGGTGACCCTGCTACACAAACTTCACCTCAATTATCTGATTATAACCCTATGCCACGTAGCGCCTCACGGGTTCGAGAACGGAGTACAGCATCTCCGACAAGCTCCCAACAAGATATCCGGGAACAGGCAGACAAGCTCTTAGCCCACGCAAGCGAGATTGGGATGAATATGTTCAATAGGGCGAGCTCAATCTGGAAGGAAGGCAAGGAACGCGTACAAAAGGCGTATGTTGAACGTGCGGCAGCGGGTGAGTCGTCTAATGGGCGGCCAAGATGGATGACAGAACAAGCATCATGCGACGACGAAGACAAGGATTCATGGCAGGAGACTCCACGGGATCCCGTTACGCGATTCGTACCGGACCATAAGCCCAAGACCAAGCCCAATGTAGCGGATTTGTTCTCAGATCATCAACAACCCATCGCCTACGTTTCTCCCTTCCGACGTGGTACGTCCGCTGCTGCTGGGATAACAGCCCCTTCGCTCGCTTCTACGTCACGCACCACCTCACCACCTGCGCGCTCCGGCATACGGCCACCTTCACCTCCCCGACAACGAGCCAACCTCGTATCTGCCTCCCCGTCAGCCCTTGCTACCGCTCACAAGCACAAGGACGCAGGATCAACGAAGTTCAAGCTCGGGCAATATGCCGAGGCTGAAACAGCATATAGCTCAGGCATCGGTGCGCTCCCAGCAGGGCACCTCTTACTTGTACCGCTCCATAACAACCGTGCCCTAGCAAGGCTGCGTATTGGGGATCATACTGGGGCAATCGCTGATGCTGGGGCAGTGCTGGACCTTATTGGTGTCGGGTACAATCCTCAGCGCGAAGCGAAAGTGGAGAAGGAGGAAGAAGGCGCGGGCGTCGATCTCGGTGATGCATTAGTTAAGGCTCTGAAGCGGAGAGCGGAGGCATGGGAGGGACGGGAGAAATGGGAAGAGGCTGTGAACGACTGGGGCGCACTTGCGGGGCTGCAATGGGTTGGACAGAAGGCGAGGGGCGAGGCAGCAAATGCAGTAGGGAGGTGTAGGAAGACGGTGGCCCAGAACAAGGAGTTAGAGGCTGGGGAGACGTCATCAAAGCCTGTGAGGCCTGGACTGAGAATTAGTCCACCTGTTAAACCGGCCTCGCTATTTCGACCCGCTCCACCCTCTCAGGCATTGGAGAATTTACGCAGTGCGAACAACGCGGCAGAGGCAGAGGACCAGTTACGACATGAACTGAAGGATTCCGTCGATGCAAAGCTATTGGTCTGGAAGGGAGGAAAGGAAACAAATATCAGAGCCTTGCTAGGGAGTCTCGATACTGTGCTGTGGCCTGAGCTTGGTTTGCCAAAGGTTGGGATGGGGGAGCTTGTGACACCTACTCAGGTGAAGGTCAAGTATACAAGGACAATTGCAAAACTTCATCCAGACAAGGTGAGCAACCGAGTCTGTCCAAACTGGGTGCACACCTAAAATTTTAAACGTAGCTGAACTCAGGAAATACAACTGTGGAACAAAGGATGATTGCCAACGGTGTTTTTGGGGCACTGAATGAATCATGGAATGCTTTCAAACAATAATAGAGTCAGGTCATTCATGCGGAGTATCTTATTTACGTGAATTTCTAGAATAATTAAGGATTTGGATATGAAGAGCCCTTTGTTCGAATTGGGCCACACTAGTCTTTCATTCTCAAAATTGGACATGACTAGCTAAGACTTGCATCGGCAGTGGTATCTTGTGTATGTGGGGCCAGGGGAACATTTCAATTCAAATTCTCCAC
>JABAJX010000020.1:0-68120 GCA_018221735.1 Termitomyces sp. K1Aa
AACGTTCAACGTTCAACGTTCAACTTCGAATTCGTGTGCAAGTAAAATCTTCGGGATGACGTAAGTTGCTCACTCCTTCGACTGAGAGTAAATTTTGACCTTGCCATGGCAGTCGCTTCGCACCGTAACCGTAGCTTACGGGTTGTACGGCCGGTTTGTAGGGTAACCGTACCGTACCGTCGGGACTTTTCACCTGCCTCTTGACGGCCGTTTATACGGGTTATCACCACTCAAGGACTAGAAGGTCAGATATAGGGTTTTTGAGTTGATGGGGTGTACCAGGACATGTGGCTAGTATTTGTAGTCCTTACCAATGTCATATCAGTGCATAATTCATTCAAAATCATCGTCAACCGCACATAGGATCATTGTTGGTGCAGAGCCACCGTTTGTGGTTTCATGTTCGTGGAACCATTTAATAAAGCAGCATCATGGACTCTAGAGTCTGGCAAGAGTCTGGAGTGCTCGTGCACGATGAGCAATCTCATGTGTTCTTCACTGTGCGCTGTGATCCCTAACTTCCTCCCTGCTACGTTTTTATCCATCGTCGTCATGATTTCCGATCTGACTTTACTAGAGTTTTCTCGACAGCAGTTTCTATCGTCCTCCCCACCGCGATATCATGTCAATCTGGCCGGTTTTACCCTCAACGGAAACCGATCTTTTACTTATACTTCCAAGAGATTGTGCTCGTCTTGTCATAAATGCTGGCCTGATGATAAACTCGTTCAAATTATGTACATACTTTGCGGCTTGTACCAGGCTCAAGAATCCCATCCCGAACATTCTCTTGAACGGATACTTGAATCCAGTGCTTCATTACTTATCCGGACTACGGCCTGGCTTCAAGCTGTATGGGAGAATGCATCAAAAGTGAATGAAGTTCAAGGAACTATGTAGTGCGTACATCGACATCAAATCGCAAACATTGTCGGAATTTCTTCTGTTCCAATTCGTGTTCACCTGGTAGCACACTCGGTCAGCTGCCCACCTTCACATCCCATTCCAATGTCCTCATAATAGACCGACATCCGCGAATCTCGCATTGTATCGATGTGTCTCTGTATGACGGGTAACAGATCATTTTCCTTGTTTCACGGACGAAGATTGACTGACGGGACTACTATTTCGGGCTTTACTTATGCAAGCCACTGTGGCGAGACCAGACGTCAGTATGTAGGTGGTCGCAGGGTCGCGCCACCGCCTCCATGAATTTACGTGAAGATAAATTATCACTTGTTTCAACCTTGACTAACCTTGCCATCACCGCCTCAATTTTTTTTTCGGTTGCAACTTGCGACATCCGAACCGAGTCATTCTGGCCCGGAGCCTCTTTCCTGCTTCATCTACATAAAACCAAAGACCTGCGTCGAGCGTTGAACGTCACTATGTACATATAACAAACTTTTACGGCAACATTCGGTCCGTCCTCACTTATAAATGGTCAATGCCACCGTTACTCTCCACATGTCCGGTGTCGGTTGGCACAGGTGGCGTTGGTGGCAGACACCCCTCCGTTTCTAACGACACAGATGAATCATTCGCCGGCGCCGGGGATACAGACATCACCAGAAGAACGCTCGTAGGCTTTTATAGCTAGATCCAGGTGACAGTTTCATTCACCAGGACTAACGTGAATATGTAGCAGTTTGCGACTGGCTCCAGGCTTCGAGTGGTTGCCCTTTGGACTCGATTCCTTCCTAATATTCGAAATTAATATACAAGCCAACAACTTCTGTCATGTATGTATACCAAGGTGACGTTCGCATCTGTCTTCCAATATGTCGTAAGTTATGCCATTACGAATGATATCCCTTGATCTCTTACGCGTGAAATTCCAAGTAACGTGGGTAGGCTGGCGATGAAAATACACACCCAGACTCCAGTGGGAAGATCAACTTCTTGTGCCGCATGCTATTCCAGCATGTTTCATTTCCTATTAGCAAGTGAAAAAACCATGAGAGATTTTCTGTGATCCACGATCGCACCGGGGACAAGTCACGTACATAGTAAGCAAAAGATTCTGCCGTGAAGATTGAACTGAAGGAATGTTTCTAATGATTCCGCATCTTTCCTTCATGTCTCGAGACAAATTGCATGTTCCAAAATGGATCCACTGGATGTCATCAGGGAAATCAAACATGAAAAGTCCTGCGAAGGGTGGGCGGTTGCTATGGTATTAACGCTCTGTGGACATGGAGACGTATATTCCGGTCGACGCGGAAGAACCCACAGCGTTTGACAAATGTCAAATGAGTTCAAATGGGTCAGAAAAGGCGGTGCAGACCCCCCCACGAGGTATGTCTATCAGTTGCATCGAGTCCTTGGTGCGATATGGAAATTAACGGACGGGATGGGGTGTTACGGACTTGGTACGGAGCGCTGAAGATCCCACTGGATTCTTGCTGTGATGACTAGTGATCATGATGATTAGTCTAAGATAGATACATAGTAGCATTTACGGTGGGACCGTATAGAGATATACTTTCCTGCGTCTACGGTGTGTCTGTGGTAACCATCGCCATTGCCATCGTTGGTATTTTAGATTCGGCGCTAGTGAAGTTAGATATCTACGTAAGGGAGGCAGGCAGGTGGGACATCAGGTCCACAAGATAGTACACGAGGAGAACAGGTGATACGGCCTTATAACCGGTGGCAAGGCAGGTCCATTGCTGAATGGTTAAGTATATGTCTGGTTTGAATCGCAGGTATGTTTTGCTGCCGCCTCTGCCAACCACTTAGGTGCTTCTTCGACTGATTGTTTGTTTCTTGGGTTGACAGTGACAGCTACTTCTGTTGAGAAATTCTTCTTGTGGTGATGACAATTTCTACAACGGACAAGGAGATTGTCCGGAGACCAACTCGGAAGGAGAAAGGCATCGGCTTGAAGTCGTCGCGCTCGCTGATCATCTCGCCGAATCTCGACGCGTTACTGGAGTACGACGAGAAGATACGCGGAGCAACATCACCAACATCTCAGCTGCCGACGTCCACACCACTTGTTGGTCTCCCGCCCCCACCGCGACGCAAGTTGCGCAAGCCCAATTCACCAACGTCGCCAAAAGTGGGGAGTCCGCTGATTCAGGAAAGTTCTCAGTGGCAGGAGGACGAGAACCCGTATATCAATCCAACACCAGAGTTTGGGGACGTGCCGGGCGAGTCTGGAGCAGAGACGGATGTGACGTTGACGATCGGCCCGGCAGTCATTGATGGTCCCGGAGAAAACAAGAAAGGATCCGAACATGCAAGAAAGCGGGTTGATAAGGTCCTTGGCATCGGCAAGCTACTGTTCACCGACGCCCAACGCAAGACGCAGCAGCTCGGTGACGTGTCGAGTACTAGTCCAACGCAAAGGCTGAACTTGCGAGAACAGGAACGGGCGAAAGGAAAACTGTTGAAGCTGAAGGAAACGAAGGACCGTCTCCCAGGTACGAGGATACTCAGATAGGAATAATCAGTGTGTATGACTGACAATTAGACACAGGTACTAGTAACAAAAAAATGGGTCCCGGTCAAGCGAATGATGACCTGGTGCTCGATATTCGTCGCCACTCGACAGACAGAGATGTTCCACGGCGACCCTTTCTTTCCCACAGACGCCCGTTGTCGCAGGGATCGACGTCGTCATGCGGCCATTCTTCCATTTCAACTGACGAGCCTGCGTCCACAATCGATACTCGCATCAGCATCTCAAGCACCATGTATCCCACATCCACTGTCCATTCTCCTACTGTCCCTGTCTACGAGTCTCGCCTTTTAGACCCTCCAACCCGTTCCCAATCGCTCACCTATTCGTTCATCGACATTATTTCCCCTGATGTCTCCGAGTTTACGATCCCGGATCAACCCCAACCTCCGTCTCCGCCCCGTCCTTCCGATGCTAAGCCAACAACTCCCAAGCCAAATTTTGAATACCCGCCCAGATCCCATTCCCTTCCGCCAGCAGCAAATTTTCTCGATCTTGATGAACGTAATGATCTTATCAGGAAAAACCGCAAGCTCGCCAAGGTCTTTGGCAAGCCTCCTGGTCCAGATGTGTTACCTTCTCAAAAAAACAGGAAACCTCCTGTTTTGCCACCGATAACCGCGAGCCACCGACATGCTTTTATCATACCCAGCCTCGACGACATAGTCAGACATCATGGTATCTGGCTTCCTATGCCAGATGTTGTAACACGGAGCCATTCAGCACCCCTGAGTCCCGATGATGATATCTTTTTCGATCAGCCTAATAATCATGAATCTCAAAAAACTTCTCATCCACCTGATCCCGTTGTGCTCGCACCCGTTGCGATTAGACCCTCTTCCCCGACATCCTTCATCGATCTGTCAGATGATCTCGGCTCAGCCACCCTTCCTGGGCCGAAAGATGTCGCCGTACTAGTCCGAGGCCGTCCCCGGCGCCCTTCTTTTCCCTCCGCACAATCTTTATTTGAGCCCATGTCTCAAGAGGAACAAGCAGAGGAGGCCCGCAAGCGAAAGCGAGAAAAGCTAGCCAGACTACACCGTTTCCTCGGCTCACGCGTCCCCACAAACCTCGTGCTCGGCCCCGATATTACAGACCCTGGTCTTCCTCCTCTTGACTTCGACACCATGTCACCCGCTCCCGAAACAAGAAAGGACTGGCTCAGGCGCCGCCGTAGTAGTTCAGCTGCTGCTTACAGCTCGACGTGGTCAGATGAGGTTGACAGAATAAAGGAGGACCTGAACAGCGAGGAGAAGGCCATCAACGTTCGACGGGCTCAAAAGATGGAAAAGGTACGTTTCCCTCAGTAGTGTTGTACTATCCTTGATTCACACGCCCGTAAAGGTCTTTGGCGTCGCACCACCGCAGACGTTATATCATACAAGACGCTCGCCGTCGCCCTCGGTGCCGGTGACTAATACCGCTGCCATCACCGGACAAAAGTCGATATCAGGCTGGATGTCACCTGGCGAAAATCAGCTCCCTGTGATTGGCCTTCGCAACATCAATCGTACTTCGTACAAGAAAAACAAGGACAATCGACCGGGCACGTCCGAATCTGACAAGGCGCTGTTGCCTAAGAGTCGCGACAGTTCGAAAGAGTCGGGCACTCGTAGACGAACGTCGGTCGTGTATTCGCATTATCAAGACTCGCTCAACTCGCTCAACGATATTATCGATCGAGTATGTTCTTCCTGACTTTGGCTTTTCTCTCTCTTGATAAGTCTCTGAATTGTGTTCATTGCAGGATGACAAGGAATCCCTAGCCGAACTGCACGAGTACCTCAACTCGGGCGATATGTCCGTGCCCCCGCCTCTCCAGCCCTTCGCACGCAGCCCCCCGGTTAACGACAGACGTTTATCCAACGCCTCAATCAAATCAGAGCGCCGTCGTTCGCTGCCCGCACGCACGTCAATTATATCCATCTCGTCGGAACATAGCGTCGCTACGCCCCGTCCAGAAGTGACGGACTTCCAAGCCCGTAGGAGACGTGCGGCGAAGCTTACGCAGTTCTTTGGGGTAAATTATAGGGAACTCATTACGGATGTGTTGGAGAGCATTGAGAGCGGGCTGGAGCATGAGAGGAAGCGCGGGACGCTTGATCCGGACGAGGTTGAAGTGAGTATTTTCTCCCTTCTTGCTGAGGCCTAATAGAGAACTTCGCCCCTGACGTCTTCTCTCTTTGCAGGACTTGCTGGCACGTCTGAGGAAGCTCCGGACGAAACGAACTGGGGTTTTCTGAAAACCGAACATTGTAATACCTATCCATTTATCACCACATGGAAATTCCCCTATCATCATCCCCGTCCATTTACTCTGTTCCTTTTCACATTATTTTGTACCAGCGGATGGGCATCCATGCATACCTTGACTTGATATCCTGGTTAACCCTTTACTACCTGGCCAATCTATCTATGATTCATCTGCTATTCGCTATTCTGATACCTACATATCACCTTCCATGCCTTTCATGACCTCACGACGATCTTTGTTGTTTTTTTTCGCCTAACTGTACACAGCAACGTTTCCTATCTTCGGTTTTGTACAAAAGCTTTGGAACATGTTCTCCTTCATGCGCTTGCAATCGACGACCGACTCATGGCATCGAAATCTTTGACTTGGACGTACCTAGCTATAGGAGTTCAAGGCCCCGCGCTGCTGTGCTCCAATGACAGAGAGTGAGAGAGAAAGTTCGAAACTTGGAATAATAGCCTCGTAATTCACATGAAAATGACGAAACTGGTGTGAATGGGTCTTTCTTGCTAACTTCGTCACTCGTTCGTCACATGTACAAGTACTACGCAGTAAACGTAGACACTGGTGATGATTTGACACTGCAACCCATATAGATCCCAGTTTCAATGTCTGTTTTCTTGTCACAACATCTACTCAAATGGGGACTCGCTAGAGTGCTTGCTACTCAGAGCGTCTCACAATCGCGGTCACGCCCCATCGCTTATTCATCCTCACTCATGTCCACCGCGTCATCCGACGACGAGTTCTCCGCGTACAACTTCTCCGAATTCACAGAAGAGGATCTACAGCGCATTGATGCAGAAGTGGCACGTATGCCTCATGGGGGTCCTCAGATCACCATCCAAGTTGAGGCTGAGGGAAGCATCGACGATACCATAATGTCTCAGACGCCTCACGCGTCGGAGTCGCATAGTAAGGGGAAGCAGATAGCTGATTCGAACTCGTTGAGTCCAATGGCGAGATATCGTAAGAATGGAACGCTCAGCGTGACGGATCTCACATCATTGGCTTGGTGAGCGCGTTCAAGTTTACTCGTCAACTTTCTTCGACCCTCAAATTGGTGTGGTCTGCAGGTGTGAGGTACAGGTTGACTATGGATTGCGTCAGATGCGACATCTACCTATCGCAAAGCGACCCAAGTCGTTCATGTCTGCGCGGGGGAACGAGATAACCGTCACGAAAGAGGTGGCAGTCAAGAACGATGTGAGGACCAAACGAGGCAAGGCACGTTCATCTTCTCTTCCACTTGACTCGGGCAGACAGTTATATTGAGGTGTCGGTCTACAGGCGTTGCATAAGAAACTAGAACGAGAAGTCAAACCGGAGGAGTTGTATGTTGAGACTGCGTCAGCGGAGGAACGATGGGCTTTGCGGTATGAGCTGTTTTCCTATACTGCGAGTGGTACTTTGGTTGATATCTTCCTGGAAAGTCTCGTTAACATGATTGCGAGCTTGCGGGGCATGTCGCTCGAAGGCTATACGGTGAGTCAATATTGTACTACATGACTCTGGAACAAACGTCCCCTAACCAAGAAACCAGCGCGAATTGCCCGTCTTTGGAATTCTCCAGGGCCAGTTGGTGGTCGGTGTCATTGTAAGCAATTGTCGAACTCTCAGCCATTGCTTTGAAGACGACGTACATCCAGGACGAAGTTAGAATGGTGTCCTCGACGGGAACTACGCCCCAGAAGCGGTCGTCTTCCTCTCCAGCCAGATCAAAATCAAAGAAATTGCGCCCATCATTATCTCCTTCCCAGCATCTGGTGACTGATTACTTTTTTGGTATCATCTCAGCACACCCACATACACCAGTCGACCGCGCCATGTCTCCAATCCTGACGGAAACAGAGATTGAGAGACCTTCCACCCCAGAGGAACTAGCGACAACTATATCTCCTTCGCGAAGGTTTCTGCATCTATTAGACACAAAGACGCGACAAACGGATTCTCTACCTCCCAAAAAAGACACCCTCCCTTCACGATTACAACTCATGCTATATTACCGACTTCTAGAGGAATTAATCTCCCGTTCTTCCCCTTTTGACTTTGCCGCCCTGTGGAAGCGAGTTGGTGTGGAACCTATGAAACCCTTCTCTACTAGATTCTTGATTCAAGCGGGGCAGCTTATGGACTCGGAAGCCAGCAGCAATCTAAAGTCTTCTTGCTTGAATGACCTTTCAAAAATATTTGTTGGGATGGTGCAAGATCTTCATATTGCAGGCATCGACACGAAACTGGAACTTGTGTATAGACGGCGTCAAGGTGCTACCAAAAAAGGTGAAGTATCCCGCGGGGGAAGCATGAAACGGAACGCTAGCCCTGTGGTTTCTCAGGAAGAACGTGATCTTGCCAAAGCTATTGAAGCCAGCCTGGTCGATGCTCGTGCATCAGGAGAGCCCGCTGTCCAAGCAAGCTCCACAGAGGTCGCTGTACAACTTGACCCTACAACGAGTGGGGATACACCTTCAGACACTGGAACGCCGACAGTTGGTTCCAAAAACACCTTACAACGTCTGGTTGTCAGTAGCAATGGCGAAGTTGGTGAGATCGGTCTGTAAAACCATGATGAATCAACATTGTTGAACGTCGGTCCATTCAGAGACTTCCGAGAACACTCCTCGACCGCTATCATCGACCAGCTCTTCCGAAACAGAAGCAGAAGAAGAACATGCTTCTCAGCCCATCGGTAATAAATTATTTAACTATGACGCAACTATGTTGGATCGCCATATAGCACACGCACTTAGATGGTGGCGCGGTGATCGCAATCCACAGGGTGTCTCTGAGGAAAATGCTGGGAGATGCTCGTAAGTTTTTGCTCGCCTTTTGATCTCATGCAACTCTGATCTTTTGTGATGCAGTTCATGTGAGTACCAGCGCAATTGCGAATGGCGCGAGCAAAAAGCGCTCGAGCGAGGTCGTCGGTGAGATCGCGACAATTACATTTGTATCTTCACTTATTCGGACGTGTATCATAATCTGGGATTACTGTATCTTGTATGATGTTTTTGAAACAAAAGATTCAAAGGATTAGAGCCACTTGTATTTGGGGGGCGCACAGATTACCTGGCCCCTTCTCCCATGTACGAGGTTTTATCCAACATAACCACTGCAATTATTGAATTAAAGCGACTATTGATCTATATGAAGAGAGAGAATTTCGCCGATATAGGTTCAAAGAATGACCAAATCCCCTGTGCACGAATGACACCAGAAAACATGCGAATCGTCCATAAACTGCGGTCTTTGCACCACATTGCCAACCCGTGAGCCGGTTTGTGAGTGTGTATGCGAATGAGGGGAACCAGGTCGTGATCCTTCAGTGGAAGCCCGTACTGAAGAGGCGCGTGAAGAAGGCCGTGAGACAGTTACCTCCACCTCGCTATCAATACGCGCCTTGAGCATGCTCAAACTGACGAGGCGCTTATGGCGCGTTTCTGCAGACATATTTTGGTCAAAAATTGAGCGAGCGAGGGATGCATGTCCTGTGCTGTTCATTGGGCGATTTGAACCAATCGACGAGCGCCGTAGGTTCGAGTTGCGGCTGCCTGGACGCATGCCGCTTTGAGCTGGAGAGTAGGAGGGTGGACCAAGACGAGATAAGGGTCGAGAACGAGCCAACTGGTCTTCGAGAGCGCTGATCTGCTTCTGAAGAGAGTGGGAGTGAGCACTTGCGTCGAATACAGAGTTTTCGAGTGCACGTATTTGAGATTGAGCAGCAGATAGTTCGAGAGCATGTTGTTGACGAAGAGAGTCGATAAGTTCTTCATCGAGAGGCTGTTGACCATTCGCCCGTAGCGGAGAAATGACTGTTTGTCGTAATTGGAGAATCTCCTCTTCGCGTGCATTGAGGTCGACCCGAAGAGTTTCAATCTCGTTCTGAGCACTTTCTAGGAAGTCCTGACCCTCATCCTATAATTCAACAAGGTGGGCTATATTGGAAAGGACACGATCACATAATGAACAAACGTACCTGAGCGCCGCGAGTAACTTCCAACTTTTCCTGCAGAGCAAGTATCTCTTCTGCCCGTGCATTCGACGTCAGAGTGAGCTTTTCAAGCTCTTCAATGCGGTGAGCTGTCTCTTGATGATGCCTGGAACGTTCTGCTTCAAGGTTCCGCAAGCTGGCATTCACTTCATTCAGATTTTCCTGAAGTTCCGCATACGCCTTTTGTAAATCGAATGAATCGGCGACAGCCAATGCTTTCTCTCGTTCGTGCTGTGCTGCACGCTCTTCCAGTTGCTTCCCCAATTGATCCTTCTCTTCTGTCGCGGTTTTGAGGTTTTGCGTGAGGTGAGACACAGTGTCTGCACTGTTCCGGAGGTCTAGTTGTAAAGAACTGATAGTTTCGGTCAGCTCCAGCTTTTCACCAGTCAGCTCCACAATCTTGGGGCGCATCTCGTCCAAAGCGCGCATGAGGGCCGTACCCTCCCCTTGAAGATCCTGCTGTGTCCTTTCTGCATCTTCAGCACGACGGATGGCAGACTTGAGCTGATTTTGTGCTGTCTGGAGCTGACGCGAATTGGAAGCAATGGTGGCGGCAGCCGCAACTAGCTTGTCTTGGAGTTCTGAAAGGACCTTTTGGGTAGTTTGATCCTGGTTCTGAAGGCTGGTCTTCTCTTGAGCAAGAGCTATTTTTTCAGAAGAAACAGACGCCAGTCGTTGAAGCGTTTCCTGATGTTCGACCTGGAGTTGTGAAACTTTGGTCTCCAACTCTGAGACCGTATTTAGATGTTGTTGACGCTGGTCTTCAATGCCGTCCCTCTCAATCTTCAAAATACTTTGCGCCTAATACACAAGCTAGAAACCTCCATCATCTGATTTAGAAAATTCTACTTACCTGTTTCAACTTTGAGAGCTGAATGTCAAGCTCATCAGCACGATCCTGAGTATTCTTCAAAGAGCCTTCCAGACGTTCAACTCGGTCATCGCTTTGGATTTGTTCCTGCAATTCCCGGACTCGGCGCTGGTGGTGCTCAACCTCCTGCCTCAATTCATTTACGGACGATGTTGTTAATTGGAGTTCCCGTTCCTATGAATTTCATGTCACCTCAATGGAAATTTTACAACTATTCTCATCATACCGTCTCTCGATGGCGTTCGGTTGAATCCTTCTCTTTAGACTGCAAGATCGCAATAGTCTTTGTTGATTCCCGTTGTTGAGCCTGTACAACTTCCAACTCCGCTTGAAGGGCATTTGTACGAGTATGCTCAGCATCTAGATCATGCTCTAATGTTTCTGTCTCTTTGATGCAGATGAATGTATCTGTCATAAGACAATGGTGGTGAAAAACTCACTGGACTCGAAAGCTTCCAACCGTTTGACTTCAGACACTAGCGATGATTTTTCCGACACGAGGAGAGAGATAGTTTGTTGCTCATTGCGGATCGCTTGTTCTTTCTCGACCTCCAAACTGAGAAGTTTCTCCTCGAGTTCCTCAGCTCGACTACGTTGTTCTTCAAGAAGGACTTTGGTTTTCTCAAACGCTGCGTGAAGCTAAAGAGTTCTGTCTACATAAGGCATACAACACTAACTCACCTGTCTCGAGGTCCTGTAAACGTTTCACCTGAATAGACAAGGATGCACATTCCGATTGCAAACTGTCAACATGTCCGCTAAGCTGTGTCCGTTGGTCTTCGAGGGAAGACTCCGTCTGACGGAGTTCTGTCGGTGAGGTGTCAGCAAAGTGAAGAAACAGAAAAATGCCACTTACTTGATTCCGACGTTTGAAGACGTTCCACCTCGGTTGAGAGTGACGCGCATTCCGATCGCAAAGTATCAGCTTCTCCGCTGAGTTGTATTCGTTGTTGTTCGAAAGAAGACTCCGCCTCGTGAAGTTCTGGAAGTTGGGGGATTATTTAACTAGTATCAACGAATAAACTAGAGAAAAAAAACAATGGTACTCGCTTGATTCCGACACTCGTAGACGCTCTACCTCGGCTGATAGCGACGCGTTTTCGGTCTTAAGAGTATTGATCTGATCATACAACGAATCTTTATGGTTTTGTCGAGGAATTGCAGCGGCAGGTGGTAGAGACGCAACGACAGGAGGTGAAGACTGGTTAGAGATTGTAGAAGGGGATGTTATCCGTGAAGGTGGTGTAGGAACTCGATGCAGCGAAGCTATCCAAGACGAATCTGAATTATCCTTAGCGAACCTAACAGTGGGCGAGAGATTAGACAATTTCGAAGCACACTCAGACGCTTAGCACATATAGATAGACCTACACGTCGTTAATGTCCCGTTTATCTTCTTCCTTGGGTTCTCGAGGAGCAGGAGATAGAGTTCTTGAGGGACTTGTAGGTGATGCTACACTAGAGTTCGCGGTTGCACTCTCGTTGGCCTTTTCCCGCTGGCGCTTCTTCAGCTGTGTCAAATGAGTTCATAAGCTCCTTTCGCGACAACAAATCTGAACAGACCATAGCCTTGGCCCTCGCTGCTTTGGCAGCACGGTCAGCGTCAGACATGTTGAGTCAAGCGTAATGATTGACTACGTAGTTAAGGTAGGCTAACAATAGTAACTTGCTAGCAAAATCAATTGAACGTTCACATGTAGTCACACGTGTTCGCATTCAACAATGAATAGTTTCCAAAGTCATAGAATAGAATTGCTAGTATATACGAAGACCAAAGGAGATATCAAAATGAAAAAGAGTATACGCAATAATGGTAGCGAGAGTGGAAAACCATGGTTATGTGACAGGTCTGAAGTGCTACGAAACAGTAAGGACTGACTCGACATGTCCACATGCAGGGTGGTTCGCAGGTGAGTAGTAGCATGGTCAGAAGAGGTAACAGATAGGCCTAGCGTTATTAGCAAACGCCTTTTTGTCCAAGAACGCGTAGGCTTGGTTAGGAGGATAAGGTATATATGAAAATGATGATACTGTATTCCGCGATGAAGAAAATCAAGCCCAGACCTGTTAGGTGAGTGTATTTAGCGAACAATTTAGGAGATGAAATACAGTTGAAGATCTCACCCTGAGTGTACTATCCCAACTACCTGTGCAAAGAGCCATGCCATCTGCGCTGACACCCAAACAGCTGACTCTGTTTTCATGACCAGTAAGGACACCAACACGTTCTCCTTTCAAAGTGTCCCAGACGTTGCAAGTCCAGTCATCGTAGCCACCAAACAAGATGCGACCAGAGATAGAAAATGCGACGGATGTGATACCACATAAGATGTTGTCGTGTGTGTATGAATTCAGTTCACGGTCAGCACGAATATCGAACAAGCGGCAAGACGCGTCGTCAGAACCTGTCGCGAAAGCGTCTCCATTGGGGAAGAACCTGAAAATCAATAAGATTCGAAACTGGCATGTAACTGGATCACATGACATACTGTACTGCGTTGATGTCGGATTCATGGCCAGCGAAGGTCTGAGTTGCACGGCCAGTTCGAATATCCCAGAGCTTGGCTGTTGCGTCGCAAGCACCGGAAACAAAGACGTTCTGGTTAGGGCCAAGCGACAAGCTGTTTAACAGATGAGCTGACTATGAGACGGATACTGATCAATATTACACACCTCATCACATCACCGGTGTGGTCGTTAAATTCAACCACCCTGACCCCAGCTTCAATATCCCAGAGCATGCATGTCATGTCGCCTGAGCTCGTCACAATTTGACGGTCAGTGAGGAAACGACAGCACGATAGGTAACCGGAATGTGCGCTCAGTTCCCGAGCGCCCCTAGCGCTCGTGCCATCCTTGTTATTCAAGTTGTAGATAGAGCATATGTTGTCGAGACCACCGCAGGCAACAAAGTTGCCAGACGGTGAGTAAGCGCATGTCATCACCCAGCTGGATCGGAGGGGGATAGCATGAACTTTGTTGGTGGTATAGGCATCCCAGACGATGAGTTTACCGTCTTGAGAGGCAGAAACTAGATGCCTTCGATCTGTCGCCCAATGCATGGCGTAAATCTTGGCAAGATGGCCGCGAAGAGCGCGCCGTGGTCGCATAACAACGCGAGGAAGGGCATCAACCTCGGCAGCCATTGCTCTCACTAATTTACGATTCTTATAAGAATCAAGAGCCTATGGCGGCACATATAGACTCACAGCTTGTATCCGCTGACGACTCCTTCTTTGCGCGGATTTTTTCCTTCAGACTTTCCGCCTCTCTGCGGGCAGCTGCAATCCGCTCTTGGATATCACCTTGGTTTTGAGACATGTTTGTGGTTCAAAGAGGGAAGATGTAAGATCTTTGGATCGTCCACAAAGTTAGTCCCTTTGTTACGGTGGACTTGAGACGGTCCACGTACAGTTGCTACGACAATATCAAAAGACAAGAACACTGGATAATACTAGCACGCCGACCAAAGCAGGGTTGGTCGGAGAGGCGAAGATGGGAAGCAATACCGCTAGGTGGTCAAAGGTCGTTGAAGCCGACAATGGGGTGGGACTGAAGAGTGGGAAAGGAGGATTTGGCGGACAGCCTGTCTGGTGTTGATGGAATGATCTTGCCATTGCTGACCCAATTGACACCCGCAAATTGCCGCTTTGATGACTATTACTCCGACCCCGCTCGTCTTTAAAAGAAACTTTTCTCTCTGTCGTCAACTCAACACTCGCGTATTTCTATCGTCGTGGGGAGACACCCATCTATTATGAATCCTCAATGCTCTTTAGCATGTCGCCTAATGATCCAACCTCTCAAACCCACATCCGACGTTTGTCTGATGCCATTTCTACAGTCTCAATGGACATTGGATATACTTAGGCCTGCGGCCACATGACTTACGTTCTATGTACATTGTACATCATCACGACCTGACGATATGGACTGCAACGTCTTGATGATATGTTGGTGAGTTGCAAGACGAGCAGCGCCTATCTGAATGGTTTCATGTATTGGTGGATTGGCCCCGACCGCCTGACTTTGATCGACTAAGTATGGCTATATTCTGCCCCCGACTGTTCTTGCCTCATGCAATCATTGCGAAGTACAAAATTTTTTCTCCTACGTCAATTCAAAACCATCACTATGTTCTGAAGTCAATCGTATGGATTCACATGTCGAACGTGGCCTATCCGTCAAATGCTCGTCATCCCGTATCCCTTTGAGCGCTCTTTTGTTGGCAACGCCATCATACCCCTTGGCTTGGTTATCTGTTACACAACTGACGATAATGATCCATTCCGAGCCCTGACAAGATAAGGCACCCTTGTTAAGCCTACGCTCCCAGGCGAGCTCTTATACATCTTCTGTTTCAGTTTCAGTTATCACACGCAAGTTGTTCTACCCCCGCTAGCCGCCCAATACAACAATTGCTAGTCTCTCGTTGAAGAGACCGTATCAAATAGAGTACACAAATAATCTCGGTCAGAGGAACGCCACTCTCAAACGTAAATTTCAATGGGCTCACCCAGATTACTTTCTCATCAGGTACCAGGTATCCTGTACAGATACTATGTGATACGTCCGAAGACTTGTGGACCATCTTATGTCGTCACTTCCTTGGCGAGGTCCATCGCGCCATACAAAAGCGTGCAAACATGGTGTAGTACCTCAGTTTACCGTGACGCTTATTCCGGGGAAGACGATGTTATGCCTGAGGGCATATCTCTCCTTTTCCAGTGGATTGAAAATTGCAATTGTCACATATCGCTCAAGTTGTTTTCATTTTTGTAACATGAGCTTCTCATACTTTGCGGCCTGCAGAGATTATTTCCCTTCATTCCTTGACATGCTACCGATGCTGCGGAGAAGTATAGCTACTCTTCAGTTGACATGAGATTCTGCCTCGTGATTTAACGATCGAAAGTACTCCTGGCAGAGCATACGAGGAGAAGACGAAGGAGCGCCTAAGAGCCGCATCTCCTGCCTGCGGACGGAGATGATTCTTTCTGTGAACGAAGGCAGTCGGCGGCTTTTGCATACCCCACGCCTATGAAGACCATTGCCGCAGTTGAACTTTCTGGCTGTGCTTCCATGTCGATATCAGTGTATGTGACTCAGAAACTTGGCGCTGCGTGTCAGACTCCTCAGCGCTAGCGGCCCATCCCGGAAGTGAATTCAAGATAGCACTCAGGCTACTGACCCATGTAATAATACTTGGTTGACAGTTCATCTGTGATCTGAACTCCCCAGAGTAACTATGAAGCGGAGCGGCGAAGGGACTCACCGACCAAAAATGTTATCAATGTCTAGCTATGGACCTTGCAAGAGCAAGTTCATATTGTCTCTGTTACGGTTAAAGATTATGAATGGCATCGAGACAGCCATTGATATTGACTGCCCAGAATCCTGGTTTTCTAGATTGAATTCACACATGCCATTGCACACCATGTATGTATGTCAAGGGTTGAAACGCGCTCAGACACCTAAATTCCATGAATGACACCTTGCTCAGCTAGCCTGTAAGGTCAAAACTTATTCTGTCCTGTTTGTCTCTTCGCTGGGGTCTGCCAGTGAGCCACCGTAAAATATTGTGACTCCGAAGCTGGATCGAAACATCACTGTGATTTCTCACTCCCTGCCATATCGATGCTCTTCTGTTTTTGCTCACTAGTATCAGATTTAACCCACAGGTGACAGGACCCGAGGGTACTGTGCTATGGAGTTCGTTGACGATCCCGATCAGCGTGAAGATTCAATTGGGACATTTTCCGATCTCTGGAACAAAGCCTCAGGAATTACATTCCAGGCTGAAGTTGGCGATGTCCTAAGCACATTTGCCACAGTCCTGTTTTTAAACAGATCACACCTTTACTTCGTCCGTATCCCCGCAGAACCAGAATGCATAGACAAATATCAGAACTACTGTAATAACACCGAAGACGGTTTGAAGAGATCAGGTCTAGTTCAAGTCTTTTAACTGATTTGCATATGATCATAATGATCACTATCGGATTACTACCGCTACTAGTCCTCTAGTATGGAGCTGTTTGCTCTCATTTTGCACTCGAAAAAGCTACGCAAGCCATGTCTAGTACTCGAGGTCAAAAGAATATGTCATGTCCACGAATCTGCGTCAAGAAAGGGCCCAGACTCGACTCATGTGAACCGGTTAAACTTCACAATACTACTAGGTCACAAAGATTGTTTATGATACACTTCTACTAGTCCGTTAAATTATTCGGTATAAACTGAGATACCGTATGTCTCCAATTGCAATGTTTTTACCCTCGGATTTGATAAGTATCATATCGACAGTCGATAAAATTTGAAGATTTCATGGAGAGGGGAGTGGAGAGAGGAGGCACGAGCCCAGGCCAAGAAGCAGTGTAAGCCTTTCAACAGTTTTCTACTAGAGATATGCCCGTCCAACGTCTCGAGAAATAACCTCAACTGACTGTTTTGGGCAAAGCATAGCGCCACACCTACTAACAATATTCCTTTTATTATGTAATCTGTTTTGCCGAAATCGAGTTTATCACTACTTATTTATGATCCGACGTGTCCTTACGTCACCGCTTTGAACTCTTGCATGCCCTTCGCAGTCTCTCAAACACGATCTCTGAGGTTCCGGCAGTTCGTGGATTCGTCGTGCTGGGAGATACTTTCTCCGCAGTGCTGTGTCCTCGTGGAAGATATTTTGCCGCGACAGTCACACTTTTAGTAATGATTGCACCTAATCTGGGACCCGATGTGAGGAGAGGCACGTTGCAAACGAACGAACACCTGTTATGTTTTTTCCCCATCTGCATTATCTACCTCTGCTAGCGGGCAACGCGGAACTCGAAGCCATATGCTTTCTCTTGGGACCTGCGAGTAATTTGGAATGAATTACTTTTCATCATCCCTTAATGAATGAATTCCTTTCAAGAAGGAGAGGCGTCATACTTCATCTGGGATGATTTCACTCGGAGCCACTTGTATAAAATCTCCAATGTTCTGGATACTAAAGCTCATACCCGCTACTCTTCTAGAAAATGTCCTCAACTACAGGTACATACTACCACGCCTCGCCTGGATAAACGCTCCACTGACTGCTCGTTGTTATATAGGTTCCTCCGGCCTGAATATCTGTGGGTCGAGTCGACCGCGTTTATCGCCGGTCTCTCTTATCCTCTCTGTAGATCTTCAAAACCGTGGCCAGCTCGTTTCGCTCAGCTGGGAAGATTCGATTAGTGGCCCAAAGAACGCCCCGACATGGACTTCAATTTGCAAGAGTACGACGGCTTTTTACGCGTCTCGGGTATTTCAACTCAATTATCTATGATTTTAGTCAACGGCATCGAACGTGGAAGGGGCACTGGTACACGCAAGCATATTGCTCACGACAACGCAGCCAATGTTGCTCTGGCGTATCTAAACAGCTCCAACACTTGAAAGGGGTTGTGATCGGGGTTCTCCGCTCTAAGACGCTTCTTCCATATTTAGCTAGCAGGTCTAGACTCTAGTATCTTTTTCTTTTGACTGTCACCGTGTTGGTATCTTCTATTGGTCCAGGTTTGCAGATATCTTTGACGGGGTGCTCGGAATCTCCGTTGACTGAGTTTATCTTTCTTACAATGTCAATCAAATATTAACGATCGCCAACCTACGCGCAACTCGTGGGCTGCCCTGTTGAGATGTATCTTGAAGCATGAGGGCCGTATCGTATCGTGTTTGAGTCAAAACACGAAAATTGGTGACCTCGGTTCGGCCGCAGTTTGTCTACGTCGCTTCTCGTCTCCTTCTGACATGCTACTGCTTCGCGAACAACATGCAGGTAATACACGATACTGGAAACAGAGCTTAGTCTTGCCGCAGTTTGCCTAATGGCACCATGAACACGAGGCACATCAGATGATATTAATACTTTGACGCAAGGCAGACGAGTCCCGGATTTATATCTCTATCGAGCGTCACATCACTGACTGACAGGCGTAATCGAGCTGCATACCATGTATACATATTGATGTTCCCGTTGGAGGCGGTTCTGCCCAGCTTTCGAGCGTCATTTCCCCATGTCTCTCGATCGCGAGATGTTGAGATCACTTCGTACCAGTTTGTCCGGTAAACCGCGAAGAACCCCAAGGTCACTGCACAATTTCGATTTCAAGTTGAGAGAAAATATATCCTCAATTTATCTTTCAGTCGCTAGTCACAACTTTGACATACGCCATTTCACCATTGTTTGTAACAGATCACTAGGCTACAATCGGGACGGTTTTTTGTTCAAGTTAGCTCATCCAATGACTCACTGGACTTTCCGGTTGCCTATTTGAAAACCTTCAAGTTCATATTGGACAGAGATGCTTTAAACCCATTGATGTAACGCGGAGATGAATGTATACCGGTTGTATCAACCTATGTCATACAAAAGGATGGTACAAAAGGATGGAGACAACGGGCAGTAAAGCCAAAGACAGCCTTCCCAGTTTATCTCCTCCGAGCGAGAATCACAATGCCAAGTGAGATTCAAGCTTTCTTCTCCTCCTCGTTTAACTCCACTACTATAGCTACACCCGTCACTACATTGCACAACCGTGAGCAATTTGGATCCTCACAGCGTCATATTACTGACAAGGTGGTTTGCGAAGTGTTAGCGAAAAGGGGAGAATCTCACCTCTTGAGTTTCGTCGAATCGTGCACGGGCCCTTCCAGTGACGCCGTGTGGACCGTCCAGTGCAAAAGTAAAGATGTCATTCTATATATGTACGACTGTAACTGATCATTGAGCATCTAGTTTCCGGCGAAGTCAAGGGAGTCGGTACCGCGAGGCAGAAGGCCGCTGCGAAGCAAGCCGCTGCGCAACAAGCTTTAGATGTAGGTTCCAAAATTAACATTATGATGGCATTCATTTGAGTTTTTTGTGTTCACCAAGGCCATTAACGCATCCTAGTCAGACTCTGGCCGGCCTTAGTAGTTACTATGCACTGTCCATCTGTCCATCATGATCTTCTGTTCCCGGGCCGTTAGTACCGAATAAATTCTTTTCATTTTGCGTTAACAACGTTAACTATAACCACTCTCTTTGATTTGTTTATCCTAATGGTGAGGGGGAAATCGTTGCCGAGTACTCTTGAAAGGGTTAAGATAACTTCCAGTGTAGTACGACCGAAATATCCGTGGCGTCGCAGAAAAAGAGATACCGGGTTCCAGAAACATTATCCCGGCTATAAAGTATGAGGCCGTAGCGCTCGACCAACAAGATAAGCCCTTTATTCTTTTTTTTCTAGTTCCATTCCTGGGTTGATGGCGCCACGAGTGGAAATTCCGTTAAATTATGTAAGTAAAGAGCAAGTGTCACGTCTTCAGTTACTTACGTAACGTAGTTCGGAATAAATCTTCCATTTCCATTTCCACGTCACTCGCTAAGTGCTTATTTATTTCACCAATATTAGTAATATCAAGTCCGTTCTAAGATTTTGTCACGCAGTGACAAGCTTCAATAATCCACCTCAGAATCAAAAAAGCATTCTTGACATTTACGCTGGTCCCAATGCAGCGACATAATTTGCCATACTTCGTTGCTGCTATAACAGGTAGCTATTTAGTTGAATTTGGTGGTGGTTTTGTAATGAACAAGTTACAGGGGTTGTCTCTGGCGTATATATCTTCAGACCATTGATCCTTGAGCAACAACGGGCGGAAATGTGCGTAAAATTTGTTACTCAAGTCCATAATGTGGCATATTAACATGTGACCATGACATTGAAAGAGGCAACGCCGTACGTCAAGGGCGTGCTCAACCTGATGATGGTGGGCCTACCCAATCAGCTGTACGAAGTAACGAAGGACGAGTACCGAAATGACGGAACCTCACCTTACTATTTTACATATATCGTCCGGTCCATACAAGATATACTTATTATTGTAGGAAATAAACAAGGTAGAACTATGATCGTTTATCAACATCAACATCCATGTTTTCGCCGTTTCCTTTCGTATCATGTGCCCTTCTTTCCCATATCTATCAATGAGAGTCAGTCAACAGTCTCATGGAGTCCATTAAACACCGCGTACCTGTAGAACAGTTTCTCCAAGGAAGATCATTTCTTTCCTCGTTTCCTCCACAATCAGATCTTGAATCATGAACCATTTCTCGCCTTCACCACCTCCGCCAGGAGCTCGGAGGTGGACTTTCCAAACTGTACTTTCTTTATCCCGAGTAGTCCCAGCAACAGACTCGTGGGTTACGTTTGCGATCAGATCGTACAGCGTTGATAAATTATCGGGAGTATCGACATCTGAGACTGTAGTAAGATATTTGTCCGACGTCTCGTGTTCAACCTATGCTTACAGCTTCTAAAGTCTAGTCCCCGAAGAGGAAAATTAATTATTGTCGGATTCTTTTCTTCAACAAAAACGTTCTTGGTAAAGCGCTTAAAGTGGACGACGATATACTGCGGTAGTCGTTTGCATTTGAAACGCCGGAGTTGACCAAGTGACTCCTGGAAATCGGGAGATTGGCACCTTGAATCAGCTGATAGTACGTAGGATGCGTACCTGCGTTGTTTTGCCGTCGTACTTGGCTAACACCGAGTGAATGCTGACTTGTGGAATGATGTTCTTCTCTACTGCATCCTGAAATAAAGGCGGAGGGGGCAGATCGACGGCGAGAAATAAAAACGGCGACTCCGACACCTTGGTATCTGGCCGTGCAACAAAAAAGCGACAGGGGGTCATGAACCCAAAAGATTCCAGATGACAAATTCATACCTCGGTCGATATCAAACCGGGGTTTTTCATTTTCGCCTGAATCAGGTCTGATAAGAACCTGCTGAGTTTCAACACACAATTCTCCCTGAAATGTGGCGAATATGATGCCTTTCAAAGAAAGCATGAGTCCCTAAAATTCTACACCAGTCAATTACTCACTCGAATTTTTCTTTTTAGTGCCCCCCAGATCCTTGTGAAGGTGGTTTAATAACCACCCCAAAAACTCGACTGGATCACCTTGCTGTTCTAGTCGAAATTTTCCAGCACTTGCCCTATTGACTTCTTGCAAAAATTCGTGAGGACTGACTTGGCTTTTGAATAGACGAGGATTCCAGACTTTTTTGGCAAGAGCTGCGAAGCGCTTCAGAAGTTCCGGCTCTTTGCCACGAAAATCCGAGAGCAGGAGGAAATCTCGTAACGGGGGAACATGCAGAAGCGAATGTATGATAACATTCATGTGATCATTTCTTTTAATATTGTTCAGGCCGACATAACCTGGTAAATATGCTTTGGACGCCAGATCATATGAAGACTTCGCGAGATGGGTCGAGTTGACAACGGAGTCTCGCGTGAAAGTTGGAGCAAGGACATAAGAAATATCTTCCAGAGAAGGATCCGATACAGGATAGCCATCAGGCAGTACATAAACCTGTCATTCAAGTCAGCCAGATATTACATGGGCATAACATACTACCTTGGTGGTTTCGAGATTGATAAAAACATGATGGTCCTCGTGAATTGAATGGGCATAAGCGTATGATTTGCGTCCTCGTCCTTGAAAATATTTCCCACAAACGAGACACCCATATGTGTTGACATTCGAGAGAGAGACAGAACAGACTTTTTCGAAATCAAAATCCAATACAACACGATTAATCTGAACCAACATGAACAGTATCCTGAGCGCGACAAAACACTAGCTTACCGTGTCAAGGTATAGATCGGACGAGCGAATCTCTTCTCGTTCCACAAAGTCTTCTTCGTCTTCGTAATCGTCCTGTGATGTCTGAACCGTGCTCCCTTCAGTGTGTCCTGGAAAAGCTTTTGCTCTCTTGGAGGGTCTTCCTGATTCAGCAAGGTCAATCATATCCTCGGAGATGACATCTTCTGTGCGTTTCTGTTGCATACTTTACTCTGCAGAGACTCAGAGGCAGAGAAATGAGGACGAAGTTGTTGAAGACAGTTGAAGACCAGATTTGATTATCTAAGCACCATGGATGGCTGGAAAAAGTTTTGAATTTCAACGTTTTCAACATTCCACTCGAAGCTTGAAGCTTGAAGTGTTGGCTCTGTTCACCCAGATTTCTTGAGACGCTAGCGCTGAGCAATATGATCCTTGCTCGTCATGCAGGGTGGCGAACTCTTCGGCGTCTACCTCGCGTCTCTTGCTCTTGTGTTCTCTTTAAGACTTTGTATAGTCAACCAAATCCTCGTCTCAGACTTGATCCTACTTTTCAGGCGGTGTTAGAAGACGGCGACATGTCTTTGCTGAAGGGTAATGGAGGAAAACGTGTCAAAGAGCTTGAGGTTGTCTCTGAAAGTGGACCCCTTGAGGCCGATATGGATGACGACCACGATTATGGTGTCGATCGCAAGTCCCCGGCTGCACTGTATGGAAGCAGGCAGATTGGCGCAGTCATTTTGCCCAATCAACTTCAAAATGCTATAAATGCATTGGTTTCTGGTGAATATTCCATAATACCTTTGGTGGGATATATTTGGTGGGATATACTCATTCGTATTATAGAATCAGACAAAGTACAGCTCCACAGTGATGCGAAACGACTATTTTTTGACGAAGAGAACACGGCGGCTGAAGGCACATGGTTGGCACAATACGATCCGCAGCATTATCGCTCCCGCAAACAAGCATCTCGTCACTCGGGTCGTGATGGGACAGCGTTTGCGACGATCGTTTTACCCGCCCATTACTCCGCCGTTCTATCTGTTTTTGACCATATAAAGCGACGAGCAGAGCCATCGTGGAAAGTTGAACGCATCATAGACTGGGGCGCCGGAACCGGCAGCGGACTCTGGTTCAGTTTTTGTTCAATTCCCCGCGGTTTTTTCTCACTGTTCAATCAATTGTTACCAGGGCTGCTCTTCATACCTTTCAGTCCCCTCAGCAATCCACTAGCACCAATAGGGTAGAGGACAAAACCATAGCCAACTCATCCATCGTGAGCTATCTGGGGATAGATAAACGAGAGGGACTGGTCACGATAGCAAAGCGCTTGTTTGAGGGTGAGTCTCCTTGAATTCTACAAATACCAAGGGCTTATTTGTCGAATGTTTGCAGGTGTTGATCGTGGTAATCTGAGTCTCTCCTGGCAGAAACACTTCAAGGAAGAAGACCAAATCCCCCGATCTCAAGGCCACGACACAATTGCCTTGTCAGCTTTTATGCTCACGTCTTTACCGACCGCTGAACATCGAAAAGCTCTTGTCAAGGAAATGTGGGAAAGTGGAGCGCATCTGATGGTAGGGCAATTCTATGAAAATTAGACCATAACAACCGAAATGCTATTCAGGTGCTCATCGATCATAGTACGACTGCTGGATTTGAAGCAATCGCCGAATCCAGGGAGCATCTACTGAGGATGGGCCGTAAGGAAGTTGAAGACGTCGAAACGAACGACTGGCCCATTCGTGGATCGCATGTTGTGGCACCAGTCAGTTGAACCAGGCCAGCTTTTCAATCCAGATCTAATCCATCACAAACAGTGCCCGCACGACGGTGCATGCCCTCTGCACCATCCAGGATCGACCCGCATTGTATGCGGATTTTCGCAACGTATTCAACGTCCATCCTTTGTTCGAAAAACCAAGCATTCTGGTGTTGGCCATGAGGACATCGATTACTCCTATGTCGTAATTAGGAGAGGCCAAAGACCAACCTCGTCAATCAGAAATGTCGGGAGAATCGGAGAGGTTGGCAGACGAGCATTGGAGAAAGAGGCTTCATCAGCAGCAGCAATCAAAGAGTTGAAACTAGACTCCGAACACGTAGCATCGGACAAATCTATCGCAGAGGAAATGCCAACAAACGAATCGATAGCCGATGCAGAAAGCAAACATCTATCGTCAGAAGAACTAGAGGAAGCCTTGAGGCTCGAATCATACAGTTGGCCACGCCTCGTTTTTACACCTCTGAAAAAGAGTGGTCATATCATTCTGGACAGCTGTACTCCTGAAGGCATGTTTAATCTATATAATATCCAAAGTTAGCGCTGATTTGCGGTTTTGAAAAGCTAAAATCATGCGGATAACAATCCCAAAATCTCAGGGGAAGCAAGCCTTCTACGACGCTAGAAAAGCAAGCTGGGGTGACTTATTTCCTCATCCACCAAAGAATCCTCCCCAAGAACGATATCAACCTACACGAGCTAAACGTGAAGGTGGAACCACACCCACCAGGGGTTCAGACATTGGAAAACGTAAACGAGACAAAAACCACGTAAGCTATGAAGCGCTGTCAAAAGACCTGAAAGAGGGGAGAAAGTTGCGTAGAGATCGAGTCTCAAAACTATCGGATGAAGGGGTTTACTAATTTACGTATTACATATGCGCAGACAAGACCACCACTCACATACATATTACTAACTGGACAACCGCTTCATTTAATTAGATATACTTACCTATCTATTACCTACATATATATCTAATAGTCTAATATCTGAATACCAGGGCCTTGCCTCGAGCTCAACATAACCTTTAAGATATTCGTGACTAATCAAGGAACTAGGTGAAAGTCTGCGGTGTAGTTGTTTGACGGGCTTACCAGGTTTAGCGCCTGAGTTCTTCAACTTCCGACTATCTTCTGCTTCTTTGGTATTCCCCGTAACCCTTTTGACAGACGCCATGAAGTGACGAATATTTTTCATCATATCTTCAACGGGGAAGTGCATCTATACATCATGACAGTTAGAACCATTTTTCAACTTTTTCAACGTCTGAAGACTTTTACATACCATGGCTATAGGCATATGAATGTTACCGGTTTTATCTGCTCTCCACTCACTCGTTCCACGTATCCGTTGTAAGTAGCCGGCGATGTCGTCGGTTACTGTGCCACGTCGCTCTGAAGGCATGAGACCAAGAGGGCCGAGAACTCGCCCTAGTCTGGGGGTGATAGCTCGAATGAGGTCAGGTGTGCAGAGGATAGTTGTTGCCTTAAAGCGGTTGTTGATGACCTGCCAGTGATCATTCTAGTATAGTCAGATATCCAGGGAAGGGTGGACGAACACCGTCTATGAGCTCAGGACCACCGACGAAATGAGCTCCAGCCTTCTTCGCCTCCTCAGCCTGCCGACCCTCCGCGAATACGAGAATTTTATCTTCAGTCATCGCTTTGGCCTCCCGTGGTAGATTGATACGTCCTTTGGGAACAGCTACACCATTTTTAATTTCGGTTTTGACGTAGAGGTCAAGTGAAGACTTCGCAGACGCGACTTCGACAGCCTATGAACGACTGTCAGTTTTCAAGCCGTGGGACGTAAATATATCTTACACGCAGAACAGCAATAGCATCTGTGAAAGACAGGAACTCGGAACGGTCTATGTTCTTAGCAGCTAGTGCAGCTTTTCGCCTGGCTTTCGCTGCTGCAGCCTTTTTTGACGGAATGCGGATTTTAGGCTGTTTTTGACGCTTTGCCAAAATAATTTGGGTCGTCGTAAATTGGCGCTGAAAGAAAGGATTCTAGTGAACAAGATTAGTCGACAGATGGGAATTAGAGAAGGTGGAGTACCGCTCGTGCTAGTGTAGGTCGCCAGCATTGCTGGCATTGAGAAAGAAGGCCAGACATGGTCTCGAACGAAATATTGAAGCCGTGAAAGCCGTCTCTTCCAGAGCCGTGAGAGAACAATACTAAATTCGGTTAACGGATACTCGCGAATCAAGTAGGAACATCCGCCGGGCCGGCCATGTATCAAAGTGCCGTCATACTACTACCTCTGACAACTTTGGCTTTCAACGTCAGGATGTATTGGGCGAAATCATTATGGAAGGGAACAACTTGAGTTAGTTTTTGTTCTCTGCCATCTGTGTCTTGTAAATCCTTGGCATCCTGGCAGGACTTAGTATGTACTACCCCATCATACGTCTAAATACTTACCCCGGTTACAAATGGCCATGGTAAGCCTTAGTGAGAGCATTGGGATTGTTGAATAGCGCGTTTCTTTGATACGGCTGCTGGCCTTGTGATCATGTTAAGAGTTAATTACTGTAAAAAAAATCCTGAGGTCTGCACCATGTACTAGTGACGTGTATTCCATAAAAAAAGGTTCCTTCGCGAGAAAACATGTGTTCTGAGATCCCTACAAGCCCAATACGAGACAGAAATTAAATAGTGAATATAAATATCTATGGTGGCTAGAATATTAAGTATATGTGTTGTTTTGCAGACAGTTTCTCTGTGACTGCTTTCAGGCAAAACCAGTGCGATCGGACGCACCTTTTGATCACGCGAACGCATGAAAAACTCATTTTGCGGGCGAGGTCGACTAGGGTGACCCCGCTACGTAGAGTACTTCTCACTTTCCTCTCTTTGGAAGTTGATAGGCGAAGAAAAAATGTATTTCATGATCTCCAAGACAGCAACGGTGATGTAGCTCAGGGGGAAGTCATCGAATTAACAACTTAGCTGCGGCGTAATACTTGTTTCGTAATTGTCTCTATCGTTCGAGGCCCCTTTCCAGGCTCTACTCCACGCCACCAGAAAGTTATCTCCTTGCTTCTGTCAGTAAAGACGGAAGTCGTGGAAGTCGCCGTCATAGAATATACTTGTGCTTGCATCTCTGGCATTATGGATCCACCGGATGCCGAAGAAAGTTCAGTCTCCGGAACCACAGGAAATTCACTCAATATTCCCGTATCATTTGACCATTGTTCTTGAAGTTTGACATTTTTGGACGGCCACTGACGGTATCTGCACGAGGTCTCTGGCTACAATCGTTCTTTGGAGCGCACGCGAGCGTATGTGTAGTGGATAGAGTTTTTTCAACAGGCCGAGTCTCCGACTGTCGTAGAGGATGTCATGAGGTCACGTACCTAAAATAGCTGAGCTAGATATTATCAACAAAAATAAGTACAAGGCTCCAACGGCAAACCATGCGTTTACACGACGGAAGCCTGTCATGATTAGCTTCTCGATCTATGTATGTACTTAAGCTTGTGCTGAGACAGGACAAGTTACAACCGTATGGCACCAGCAGGTTGGCGACGAGAAATCGATGGACATGAGAGAACCAGGAGTAAAAAGAAGCCCAAGAGTCCGCCTTGACGTCAAGATAAGGTCTCGCAAGAGATGTCCTGTGGCACACGAGTCCCAAGACGTTATCAGGATTCAATTAAGAAGTTTTGTCAGATGTCGTATGTGACTTTTCTAGAAAAGTTTCTAAATCGCAAAACGTGAGTAACCACCTAATGCATACCCTGGACGGGCAGGAGTCAAGATGAATAGTGAGGTACTGGCAGGAGATGGGCTAGAACTTATAAGTTATGCGAGTTCAAGGAGATGTGAATCTGCCGTGTTCAAGTTGTTTCGAACGTGAGTACGAGCGCAGTTGATCGTAGTTCAGAAGCAAGTAACGCCTCAATGTGGCCATACTTGAGTGGCGCCGAGTGTACAGTTATTTCCCAATCATTTCTCTGTCAAGAAGTACATAGTGCAGTCAGCTGCTGCAGAAGAGCAAGTTCTCTAGAAATTTAGAAAAGATTAATTTCCGTGGGAATAAATGAAGTATTTGTCCAGAAAACTTTTTCGGAGTCACGGCTGTAATTTCCAAAATTGCCAGCCATGTCGACCTCGTTGCTTGGTTCTTGCAGGGCGCACCTCTCTTTCCGCGTCGCAAAGACTATAGCACGGACATATGCCGTCAGAAATGAAGCTGCCGGAGACCCAAAGAAGGAGATCATTCGCAAGACCTTATACCCAAATAATATTCGTAGCCGTCCGACACCCACTGGGACTTGGCGTCCGGACGTGGCGAGAGCCCTCCAATTCGCGATTCCATCTGTACAAGCCCATAATACGATAGAACGAGCATGGCTCCTTCACAAGAGACACATGCGAAAGATGCGCGAGGCGGAGTTGGGAAGAAAGTTCGAAAGCATGCGGAGGGCGATGGAGGAGCTTCGAAGAGTGGATGACAGGCTTTATATGGAGGCAAATAAGCAGGAGGACCCGAGAGCAAGGACTGAAGCTGAGGTGGAAATAGCGAAAAAATTGAAGACTACAGAAATTCGAACACTGGAGGCTAGGATACGCGGGCTATTCCCTCGTGAACTGCGGGTACCCACAGACACACCATCACACTCGGGGTGGAACTACGAGTGGAAACCTTTCCCTCGTCCTCTATAGTACCTTACATGTAAGTTTTACATGAGAAACGTTCGACTCGAACAACACTGAATTAATTGCTTAGAACTGTCAAGACTACATAGACCAATCTCAGGTTGGGTCAACGGCACGCGTGAAACGACATTGATACAAGTAAAGCAAAAATACAAAGAACTTTAATGCTCTCGACTTGGAACGACAAAACCCTCACCCATCATTGGGTCAATGACCCTACTACTCGACGTCTTGCCCACGACTGCACCATGCACGCCCTCAAGGGCTTCTGTCCATTTATTCAATGCTGCGTAGCGTTTCTTGTCAAGACTTTGTCTACGGAAAGAAACGCAGTCAATGAACATGCACCAGTTTTGACGTGCCAGTACTAACTTTCGATCCAGTTCTAGCCTCATTCCTACTTGATCAATGCGGCCCTCGACCTTACCTTCTAGAATCAGGCCGATAAGCAGTTCCTCGACTTCCTCAATCTCAACGTTGAGTTGCTGAAAATACAGTCAGGACCCCGAGTGATACTTCGTTACACCAAGATTCGCCGCGTACCTTTCCAAGGAAAGAAAGCTCTAGTCGTGTGTAAGGCTTGATCAAATCGATGAGGTATTGTGTGCGCAGGCTACGAAGTAATTCGCCAATGTATGCACGAATGAAAGGGTCAGCCATGATCGTCGAGTGGTTATCTGAAACGTCGGTGAAAACAACACAGTGGATGCAAAGAACGTATGACATGCCTTTCAAGATCTTCTCGGCAGAATGAACTTCTCGACGCTGGTATGCATCTACCAGGTCTGTCATTGCCTTGATTTGAGGATCTGTCTTGTACCTGTGGGCGACAACACTTATTCACATCGAGGATGGTGCTTGTCTTGTAACATAACTCACGGCTTCGTTTCTTGACTGTCGAACGGATTGACCTCGCTACCCGTTAACATGTTCGCAAGCACCAAGTATTTGAGAACTTGAATTCTCTGTGGCGATCCAGCCTCGTCGTAATTCCGGAAAGATTCAAAGAAATCTTCGCTAGCACGCCTCCATTGTCCTGGTTCACTCAGCTGGATTATTCATATAATCTGAACAGTTACTTACGTTCGCCCATCCACATTTTCCCGCCACACTCCTTGATCACACCCATGATACGAGGATGAGGAATTGCAGAGCGGACGTCATTTGTGGCGTTGTAGATTTCCTAAAAACAAAATCCATTTGTGGCGCTTAGATTTAGAATTATCACCGGACCGGACCTTAAGCTTCTTGAAATTCTTCGTTTCGTTGTACATCTGAATTTCCAGAGCGTATATTTCCAGGAGTTGAGTTCCACGTTGTGATTGATCTTCTCCATCATAAATGGAACCCGTTGCTTTGTGAAGGTCCCGAATTAACTGTAATGCGTTGGACTACAAAATCGACGCCCTACAGGATCACGTACTTTGGACAGACGAGCGAATTCTTTCCGGTCCAGCCATAACTTGGCGAGTTTCAGGTTAGTCTTGACAGAAAGACGCTGGATAACTATGAGACTTTGTTCTTTGTCTGATCTTTACATGACACACCTCGTTCTTTGCCTCCACTAGAGCTGCCTTGGTAGCTTGATAGAACTTTTCCAGGATATCTACCTCCACCACTCCACCTTTTCCTCCACCAACGTAATCCAATATGCCATTGATCGTCTTTTCTGAGTAATTGCGGGTTACAGCCGACTTGGTGTACGTTAGGAGTTGGGTATAGGTCTTTAGAGCATCGTTTGGTCTTCGTAGTATAAGATACAAAAGTTTAGTCGACTGCTTGAGCGCCTTGAATCCCCTGGGCGTAAAAATATATGTCGGAATTGGAAATAGAACGTATGGATTAGGATATACCAATCGCCCTGTTCTTCTTCTTGATCAACAATCGCACGGAATTCCTTCAGAGCTTCCTCTGGATTGTCATCCTTCTTGGCTAGCCCACATGTTAGATAGTTTGCCTCGTCAAACGAAGTGACAATACGAACATTTCGCTTTATAATACATGTTCTCCACGTCTATGCTCCCCGACTCATTTGCGTCTTCATTATCAGAGTAATCGAAACCGTAGTCCTGGTACATTATTGAATATACATCCAGAAAGCCAACCATTTGGCGTACCTCATCGTCGCTACCTTGCATATATACGGCATCATCATCATCCATAATGGTGTGTGATTAAAGATATGGATAAAACTTGAACCGCACAATGGTAAGTTAATATCTTCGCAGCGATAAGGAATATGAGGTTCTACGAACTGAAAGCCGGTGAATATTAACTTTGTGGATTGGAAGCGCGCTTCGTGGCCAAAGTCAGAATGGAGGGGGTTTCGTACACGGCACGTGCCACTGCGCACGCGTCTTCCATTGCCAAGCACTGGCAGCAACAAATCTGTTTTTCCAATTGGTTATCTTTAGCGGAACATTCGACGTACTCAGATTTTGGAATAATTCAAAGTCATGATATTTTGACAACCTTTTGGACCTCTTTCTACCTTATGCCAACGAATTACGGCACAGACTTGTAGCTAGCTTTGGCTTTGTAGATCATGTCATGAACGAGCAAAGAAAATTGCCTTTACATAATGAACTTCATCGTAGTTCCAACTTAGGAGAAGGATTCAGCGATGGAACTACGCGCCAGTCACTGTTACTCAACTGCAATACAGTCAAAAATTTACATGAAGAAATAACTTTTCAAATTGTTGAAACCCACGTGGTTTGACGCGCCACCCAATTTATTAAATGATCATGATGCGTCCAAACTTCGTAATTGATGAGGACCATGCGAGACGACGACAAGCCATAGCACGCCTCTCCAATGACTACTACGACAGACTCCTCTCTGCCCAATGCAAATATGAGTGGTTACACATCAAGGTCAAGAAGCAGCACAAAGCTCAACGACGATGTGACAAGCCTCACTTCATTCAATCCATTCTCTGAGGAGGACGAACATGACCAATCCTCGTATACCCTCATGACGTCTCTCTTATCTCGTATGAAAAACACCCTTGCTGCTCCTCTTTCTGCTACGACAGCACTCCCAGCACCTCCCAACTCAACCGCCCCCCTCAATCAAGGTATTATTCAAGGTGCCTCAGAGCAGAGAAGACCATCCTACACTTCTCAAACCCAGTCATCTGCCTTCTCTGGCAGGCCCTCAGCAGTAGATCGTCCATTTTCACTAACTACGGCGCCAGCTCAGGTTGCCCCACCCCTCGTATCTCTTACACCAGCACAGTCCGAAGTGCCGACTTACAGTGTTGAATATGAACGACCCCCTTCTCGTGGTGGCTCCTTCTATTCTTCATTAATGGAAACAGGCGAGGGTGCCCAGGTTGCCACCTCTATCCCAGGTTTCCCGATACCGGACGATGCACGCAGTATTAAGACGACGGCCAGCGTTCATAGGTCAGGTTCTGTGTCCAAGGTCATAAGGCGAATACGTGGGGAAGGTATGCAATTATCTAGTTCTCCTCTCCCAGGTTGTCAATGCTCTTGTTCAGGTTTGTCTCGTGATTATTGGATGGACGATGAGAACTGCAAGGAGTGTTATGATTGCAAGAGTGTCTTCACTACATGGCGACGGAAGCATCACTGTCGTATCTGTGGTACGTTCTATTCCGAGCTGATGTTAGTACAATGGTAATGCTCATTGCTTTCATAGGTCAGATCTTTTGTTCTCGCTGCGCATCCAACATAATCAAGGGTTCTCGATTTGGGCATGACGGTATGATTCGTGTGTGCAATCTCTGCTTAGAGAAACTTGCCATCGTAGACGAAGATGACGACGACGATCGTCGTTCCATCGTATCCTCCTTCCCTGCCCACCAGCTGGGTCTAGACCCGGGAGGGCACCCACAATCGCCCTTTGCGGCTTCTCAACTTTTCGGCCGGACCGACGAGCCATTCAACCTCTACTCAATAGCAGAGACAAAACGGTTGATAGCGAATTCTGATTACAGTGGAGATGGATCCCCACCTGTTACACCATCTCTAGGAGAATTGGACGATGGAATGTGGGAGCCCTTCCAGGATAACCCTGCGCCATTCCGGAGGGCCCTGTCTGATGAGGAGAAAGATCCAGCTGGTTTGACCAATGGATTTTCTGAATCTCCAAAGGCTTCAGAGACAAAAACACCCGTCGATTTCCCTACTTCCGTGCCTATCTCCGTGGAAGGTCCAATGAGCTCTATTCAATTCCCGATAGGTTCTCCTGATAACACCATGGATAGTCCTCGTTCTCGCAGTCAATTGAGGTCGCGATTTGACTCTCTGGGTGAACAAGCTACTCCCTTCATACGAAGTCGAGTCCAGAGTCGTATGGACAATGTAGTAAACGTAGAACCTGGATGGCGAACTCGTCGTGAAAGTACAGCGTATGCAAGTTTAGAAGATTCCGATTCTCTGTGGTCTAATAGGTTTTGTTTTCTACAGATATGCGCAAGAACTCAATCTCACCTCGATGCTTCACTTAAAAGTGATGTTGCGGCAGATGCTGACCAGCGAACAAATACCTAATGTCAAAGAGTGGGAAGAGACTCTGCTTAAGTTGGCCCTCCGAATTGCTCGTGAACTAACCTTCACGGCCTTACCTCATCGACAAGGAGAGGACATGGATGTGCGACGATATGTCAAGATCAAAAAAATTCCCGGAGGCTCTCCAAAAGACTCAGAGTATGTTGACGGTGCCGTCATAACAAAGAACGTCGCACACAAGCAGATGTCTCGTCCTGTGCGCAATCCTCGCGTCATGCTCGTTACCTTTCCCTTGGAGTTCCATCGCGTTGAAGGACAATACATGCATTTTGGCCAAATTCTGCGGCAAGAGAAGGAATACTTGGGGAATCTTACCGCTCGTATGGCGGCCTTGCGTCCACACGTTGTTCTTGTCGAGCAGTCCGTGTCCAGACTCGCTTTAGATGCGCTTGCGCAACACAATATTGCTGTAGCGCGAACTGTCAAGCCGAGTGCGATTCAGATGATTGCTCGGATGACACAAGGAGATGTGTTTTCTTCCATGGACAAATTGGCACTTGAGCCTCGCTTAGGTCATTGTGCGCGATTCCGCATACAGACGTACGATCATCCCTTGATTCCTGGTCGGCGAAAGACGTACATGCGCTTTGAAGGGTGCAATCGTGACATGGGCTGTACTATCATCCTGCGTGGGGGTGACATCGATACACTGCGCCGCATCAAAAAGGTCACCAGGTTTTTGACTTTTATCGTCAGAAATCTCAAGCTAGAGACCCACTTATGGAAAGACTCTGTCATCACCCTTCCGCCTTTTAATCCTGAGGCAACGCCAACGATTCTAAGTGAACGATATAACCTCTTCAATACATCTCTCCATTCCTTGTTCGCGATGCCTTCCTTCTTGTCGACTTCTCGTCTGGCTACACCGACGGTAGAATCCAACAAAGAAATGTCCAGTGCAACAATCACAGAACTCGATTCGGATGGTGAGGCTGTCCGTACTGAGGAGGATGAACAAAAGGCTCTTTCAAAACGTATTGATGATTCTCTTGAACCTTATGCAAAGACATTCATATCAGTTTCGGCAACGTTGCGTTACCCGCCTCCATATCCCCTCATCAGGATGAAAGAGTTGGACAATCAACTCATTCGCGACAAGCAAGCATGGGAAGATGAAGTCATACGTCGTGAGGAAAGGTCTCATTTCTTGCACTCTCAAGAGACCACGACCACGACAGCGACACCAGTGGAAGTCCTCCAAGAAATCCCCCAAATTGATGAGGATGATATCAATGCCCAAATCGAAGCTCTGCCTACTATCACACGCCCTGAAACTCCTACTACTCCAGATTCTATTCACATGCCTGCCGAAAATCAAGAAAAAACATCCTATTTCCTTCAGCCTCCCTCCACAGAATATTCCACCCTATCAACTGAATCTACTACAACTCCCACAATTCCGCCTCCTAGCTCCGCTGTGCGATTTGAGCCACACAAAGCTATTGAAGACATAGCGTTGGAGAGTCAGTACAGTCTGACGAAATGGAAGCATGAGGAACAGCGCAGAATATGGGAATGGTATCTGCGGAAGAACGCCGACGATTTTGTCGTGGAGAAGTATCAATGCATCACACTGCGAGAGTATACTATTCCAATCGCTGACTATGGTCTGCATCGAGCGTGTTTTGCGCCACGGCTGAGCTATGTCACTTTTTATGGCTCGAACGATTGTACTCTGGGTCAGTTCATCGAGCGATCGGTTAACGACACTTTGATTCAGTTCCTGGATCCGAAAGCTGTATGCACAGGCAAGGGATGTGACCAACCTCTCGCTCGTCACTGTACAGTTTACGTGCACAATGAAACTCGTCTGTTCGTTGCCGTAGAGCAGTGGGATGGTCAAATCAAGGATGGTCAAATCATTGGCCGTCAAAATTACTATCCTACGCCGGATTTAATTACGACCTGGAGTGCGTGTCGTGTATGTGGCTCTGCAACACCATTCATTCCTGTCTCGGAGGAAATGCAGCGCTATTCGTTTGCCAAGTTCCTCGAGTTGCATTTTTACCCTGCGGATGTCAAGTTGGTTCAAGGTGCGGGATGTCAGCACAACATCTACAAGCACCACATCCGTTACTTTGCGTCCAAAGGTATGACTGTTCGTTTTCAGGCTGATTCTGTTGCGCTCCACGAAATTGTTTACCCTCCTTTCCGCATTCGAGTCCGTCCAGAGACCCAGGTCGAAATGAAGAATGCATCTTATGATCGTCTTCATTTTCGCAATTTTGTGTGGTATTCAGGTCTGATTGATGATCTCAGGCTCATCAGCATAGAGGCTGCGACGGGCGATGAAAAATCGGACGCTATGCTACTCGCCGATATCAATGCATTGATCATGCGAGCAGAGGTAGAAAGAGATGACGTCTCCATCTTTATCAGCAAAGTTTATCGAGATTCCTCCCCTACCGACACACTTGCTCTAAACTTGGCACATTCCTATCGACAAGACAAGATAGTTGCCTGGCAGCATGATTTCGACCGCCTACCTAAACCACGCGCAGTGCAGCAGACTTTGGAGCGTATCAGCAGAAAACCTTCTGCTTTTGGTTCCGTTAGGACAATGTGGCCCCGAAGATATGATATCTCTGGCGCGTTTGACCAACCTCATCTACCATCATCCAGTGTTTCTGAGGCAGAGGAAGGACCTTTGAAAATGAGGCGGACCTTAGAAGAATCGTTTACATCGTCGGCTTCTGAGGCGTCTGAATCTGAGACTAACGTGGTGGATACCAAGCATGAGGTTTCGCGCATCGAACCGGAAAAGGTTACAGCCGATTTTCCTGGTCCAATTTCTGCAGAAGAATTGAAAAAGCCAGAATCTGTGCTCATTGCACCTGTGGATATCCTTGATGAGAGAAAATCTAAATCTGACCCGGAAAGTGATTCCACGATCGGTGCTGCGAAAGATGAGAGTCTTTCAATGTCACCTCCTATCGTAAGGTCTCATTCATATTTACGTCTTTCTGATATCTTATGCATAAAATAAATTCAGGATGAACCAAAACCAAGAGATGGGGAGGCCCCTGTTCAACGACTTTCCAGACTTCCACGACGGGCAGCGCACCACCCCAGTGTCGCGGAATTGGTGAAGAAGTATCAAGACTTTCTCCCTGTTCAAGGTATCCGCGATTTAACACAAACGGCTCTGGCACCTCGGGCACTCGTATCAGAGTCAGAACAAGAGTATGCTCCTTCGATCATTCGACGTCAACCCGTTCGGAATAAAAGCCGACATCGCTTGGTAAAAAAGGCGTCAACTTCGGACTTTGAACAGGGATATGCCGCCAACATTGCCCCCAGATATCTTACTCACTCGAGGAGAGGGCTAACGCAGCCTAGTGGCAGTCGCATACCAGGTCCCATCAATGGCACTGCCTTCCTATCTCACGAGTCGTCACGCAGACCCTCTCCAGAAAAGCGTTCCTCAAGCACCAAAGGGAAGGATGTCAAGTTCAGTCGTCCTTCATCTCCAACCAATCCCCGGCAAGCTTCAACGAGTGAAAAGGCAGTCAAACAGAGAATTCCGTCTCGCCAGAAAGAGAAAACTCCTGCTCGTATATCATCCAATCCCGCGTCAAGATCCACTTTACGCCGGTCGGCGGCTGGAACTGGAAGCAAGGTGTCAAATATAGCAAAACACTTTGAGCGTCTCGGTCGTGATGCTGAACGGTCTAAGAGTAAATATAATGTTATTCGAGGTAAAAGAGCTCGCCCTGTTGCATCAGCTCGAGCCAGGGTGGAAGTTCTGGATAGTGTCAAGGATGCCATCAGGGACGATGAATCGGAGAGCTCGGATTCCTCGAGCGAAGCCGATGACGAAGACGAAGGTCTAGAAGAGGAAAGAGCTGTTCCTGAGCTAGTGCAATCGTCCCCGGAGTCGAATTCGATCTCTCCTGAAGCAACGAATAAAACTGCGCCTCCAAAGGTTACTTCGATTCCTAAACTGCCTGATGAAGTTATCACAGAAAATCAAGCACATGGCTTATCTGTGCCCCCTCCGGACCCTGTATCTCTCCCACCCTCCCCGTTTTTACGCCCTGAAAAATCTGTCGCTTTGACTCCCCCAACGTCAGACATTGAATTTAGCGGTGGCCCGGAACGCCCCTCTCTCTTGAAAGCCTTGTCGGGTTTATGGCAGCAACCACCTTTTATCTCTCGCCAGTCTCTGGTTCACGATCTTATCGATGATCCAGAACACATTTTCAGAGAGTCATCTATGGTGGTGCGTACCGATGAACCAACGTCAATCATAGCTCTTGCTTTAAAGTATGTCCCTTTGTCATTCAGGAAATAGCATTTTCCTTACTCCAAGAAAAGCTCGCCCCAGTATCGTGAGATGCTTGCGAGATCCCGTGCCGAGAAGCGGAATGCAAGGGAAGCGAAGCTCAACGACAATGGAGAAGCATTCATGCCCGACGATCGGTCGGTTGCAGAATCAACCTCTACCTGGGGCGTTGTCAATATAGAAAACGTAGAGAGCGTGGATCCAACTGAAGATTTGAAGGTTCCTTCATCGAAGCTTCCATGGGCTATAAGTAGGTTCCTTGCACGTCCCGTATTCATGATGGATGACCCCCCTCGTCTATCAAGCTTTTGAAAGTGGAAGTCTGACAATCAGCTGCACTGTTCTTTATCCGGAACAGTTCGATGCTTTGAGGCGTACTTACGACTGTGAAAAAAGTATGATTGAATCTCTCTCGCGGTGTGTCAGATGGAATGCCAGTGGCGGCAAATCAGGATCCGCTTTCCTCAAAACTCGGGGTACGTGATCCATATGTAAACAATGTTGAACATCAGTGATGCCAATACCCTCGTAGATGATCGCTTCATTGCTAAAGAACTCTCTAAGCCTGAGCTTCAAACAATGGAGACTTTCGCACCAGCATACTTTGATTATATGTCCTCCGCTGTATCTGCAAATGTCGGTCTTATCATCTCAACTAGGCATCAAATTCTTACCTCCTGCTAGCGTCCGACCTTGTTGGCGAAGGTTTTCGGTTGCTTTAAGCTAACGTTCAGGAAAACTGGGAAGGACAGAGGTCCCGGAAAGATCAAGTCCACCCAAATGAACCTCCTCGTTATGGAGAATTTGTTCTACGACCGACGTTTTACGAAGGTGCCGATCAGTCTCATGCTAAACCATGGTTGTGCTCACGTATCATCATGGAGATCTACGACTTGAAAGGATCAACGCGAAATCGTCATGTCCAATCAACTGGCAGAGAAAACGAAGTTCTTCTAGATGAAAATCTCGTTGAAAGTATGTCCTCTCTCACCAACAGGTAACCTACTCATGCATGTTTAAGCTGCTCACCTGAATCCATTCTATCTTCGCGAACATTCCAAGCGCATTCTCAGAGGTGCACTTTATAATGACAGCAAATTCCTTGTAGACATCAACGTCATGGACTACTCACTAGTTGTTGGAGTTAGTCGTCTTTACTTCCCTCTGATCCAACATATCTCACTGACTCTCGTTTTAGGTGGACAGTCAAAATAATGAACTCGTCGTCGGTATCGTTGGTAAGAGAAGATACAGCAAATGATCGGTTTCTTGTTGAAATATTCAACAGACTATATTCGCACATACACCTGGGACAAGAAATTAGAAAGTTGGGTAAAGGAATCCGCCTTCCTTGGTGGTAGGGGAGAACCTACGATCGTTACGCCAAGACAGTATCGTCAAAGGTTTTTGAGTGCTATGGAGAGATATTTTCCCCTCGTGTGTATTGCTTCCACCTTGTTCGTCCATTGATTGATTCTTGTACAAAGATACCAGATCGTTGGATGAAGCAGAAAGACATGCCTGAGGAGGATTCTAACAACAGTCTCTTGGAGTTATGGCCAGATTGGTAAATTGACACAAATCGAACTAGTACTTTTGTAACTGTACCATATTTGATCTTCTAATTCTCTCTCTCTCTACACCATCTCGTCACGATCAATTACCATCTGTTATTATACCCTGCCTAATATTACATGCTACATTCGCACAGCAGTACAATATGAAAATGAAAAGATTTACATCGAACTATGCGAGTTTCGCTTTCTTCACTGGTTGGGATGTCGCTTTCTCGCCATCTTTTCTCTTCTTGGATGACCCAGACTTCGATGATTCCGCCATCTCATTGAATTTACTTCGGAAACTGACTGCAATCTGGCCAACCTCCGACTCGAGACCGTTAAAAGTAATCGCGTTGTCCAGCATGAGATCGATATCAGCTATGAAAGCCTCCGCAGCGTCGTACTTATCAGCCTCAAGCTTTTGTCGAATGGTACGGAGATCACGGGCATTTTTCTTGGGTATGACGTCAAAATAGGTTGGTATACCCAACAGGACGGGGTCGACAGGCTCTCGGAAGACCCACGAGCTAGAACCGGATTGGTAAGCTCTTCAAGGAAACACTTTAGATTACTTACACTGGATCCTTGACTAAGGCGGTCATAATACCAAGTAAGCCACGTTTCTCTACCCAAGACAGTTTTTTCTCCATGGCCTTCACCCACTCCTTCTTGTAAGCCTTTTCGCAAACGTCTGTGCACGTGATCGGGAATGTACCAGGAGGATTGAACTGACGGCAGTTGCTAAAGACCAGCTCGATATCTTTTGCGAAACCCTCCATTGTGATGTACTTGTTCTGACCAAGTTTCATCATTATAGTGCCAAAATCCATGGGATGAGCGATTTCTTGGAGATACCTGAGAAGATCATGGACCAGTAAGTCACAAGTCTGATGAGGGTCAAAGGTGATAAGGCATACGTAGGACAACCATCTGCAACGGGATCGACAGGCCGAGAAAAGATTCCGGCCTCTGGAAGCTTGTTCAGTACTTTCATGAGGTCTCTGCATTTCTTTTCGTTGATTGGAGTCGTACTCGGGGATGACTTCGATTTTGTCGAGGGTGGGGTAGGGGCAGGCACAGGGACTGAAATAATTTCCTTCTCCTTCCCTTTGAGACTTATGCGAGAGGCATCAGCAGAAACGGATTCCACGGTTTTATCTTTCTTCGGTTTATGTGACGAGGGAGCAGAATTCGAGGCAGATAACGGAATAGATGGTGGACTGGGCTTAGATGTCGATTGGGTTATTACCCTGGATGACACAGACGGGACAACAAGTTTGACTTTGCCGACGGCAGAAGAGGATGGGCCAGGAGGGGAGGGTCGTTCCTTTTTGGAAGGCGTGGCAAGAGCTAATATGTCGTCCTCGCCAAGTGCATCAATCTTTTTCCGTTTTCCTGAAGTTCCATTGGGAGGCTGCTTATCCCTTTCCCTCTCTGCGTTCACACGGTGGCGCAGTTGGTCTTGTTCTCGCTCAATAGCCAAAACTTCTTGCAGGATGTCGTGAGACCCATCATCAACGTACGGAGGTGGAGGGGCGTCGACTGGAGCTGGCTCAGCAGTGGGGGAGACAGACGGCGGTTTAGGACTCTTAATCTTTCTCGGGCGAGGTTTAGCTGGGGGAGGTTCGGAGGTGTCAGCCTTAGTCTGAGACCCGACTTTAAGCTTGATAGTCGGCCGCATTGGATGTGTCGCAGCAGTCGGGGGAGGGAATGCTTTGGGAACAGGTGGTAGGTTCCGGGGTGGTGCAGGGGGTACAGCATCCACACTTGAATTCTGGACTTTGTTGTTATTACTAACAACCTCCAAAGTCTTGTTAATTATGAGCCATTCTAGATTCTCTGTGTTAGCTTTTCTTATACCATGATCTAGATAGAAACTTACGCTTTTCAAAGAAGACCTCAAGGTTGATAGCTTCATCATGGACATAACTCCCTGCGACGTTATAAAGCTTTGCGTTTGAAATCATTAAACGGAAGTCCGCGGCAAATGCTACTCGGTCCTTGTACATGCCCTCTTCCAGTTTTGCACCCATAGTACTAAGGTCCATGGGGTTTTTGATTACGTCAAAGTAACAAACAGTGAATCAAAAAAAATTCTGGCAGCTCAACTTGGGACTTACTTAGGTGCATGGTCCCTGATAGGATCAACTGGTTGGTTAAATATGAAAGCAGATTTGTTCGCTTTCAACTTCTTCAAGGCGTTACGACAAAGACGCAAATCTGTGAGAGGCATTCCGCCTGACTGTGCCTTCGATATGTGAGTAGGCTTCGTAGTCTGGGTCGTCTTAGGAGGTTTAGTGCTCTTGAGTTTGTTCCTAGGAACAGATGGAGGCGAAGGTGCGGTGAAAGCGACATTCTTTCTGGTTGTTTCAACACGTGAAGTAACTGGAGTCTGCGGTACCGTGTCCGGCGCAGGACTAGCATGTAATCTAAGCTTTGTGGGTGCATTGAATGAAGTTAAAGGGCTCTTTAGGGGAGGGCCGCCTGATTTAATTGTCCTTACTGCCTTAATTGGAGCTTTAAGAGCGGGAGTTTGAGGGGTGACGTCCGTGACTGGAGTACTGGGGATGTGTATTTTCACAGTCGGAGGTGTCTCTTCAATTGGACGAATGAGAAGATCAGCAAGCTTAAGGAGGCACCAGCGAACTTCCTGATCAACATCAGACGCCCTGCGGAGAAGATCAGAAAAGTGAAAGAGGCAAAGATGAATAACATACAATGCAATGGGCATGAGGAACTCCCGTAGAACCTCATTCTTTCCAACCTCACGATCCTTTCGGAGGACTTTGATCATGGCATCAAGTTCGCTCTTCTTCGATTCCTTTGCCTTCTCAGGGAGAGTACCGTCCTCTTCAATAAGTAAAGACTCAGTTTCTTTCAAGCTAGTTTTCATTTCTCCCATCTGTGCGAGTAGAACCAAGCCGTGGGATGCAGTACGGGCAACATGTCGTCGGACGACTCTTGAAGAATCATTTGCCATGACAGCAAAGACGTAACGCATGATCGATGGGGTATACCATTTTGTAAGAAAGAGACCATCGAATGCAGCGATGCGAACCTGGGTATAATTACCTTCCCTGAAAAGACGAAGCTCAATGAAATCTATGAATGGGGAGTGAGCAGACATACCGTGTCAGCGGGAAGAACACGCGGGGGTGATTTGGGATAAGGCCAGCAACGCCGAGAACCATGTGAAACTAAACAAATTAGGTATCAGACAAACTCTTCCACTCAAGTGACGTCACACTAACCTCTAGTGCTGCGATGGTTACGCAGTTGTGGGTAGAGGGTATGAGTCGGTCCATACTCCGATAACGGTCCACTTCAACCAGGCTTTGTTTCAGGAGTTCGATATCTTCCCTAGTCTGCTCAGTTCGGACCTCTGAGGGAAGTAGTTCCCCTCGTTCAGGCGGCGCGATAGAGACAGTTGCCGCTGCGGCAGCTGCTATAATTGTGCATATGTAATAACCGTCCGAATACTAGCCATGTCGTGATCAGAAGCTGCGAAATTTACCTTCTCAATCACACTTACTGGATTGGCAGTATTATCGTTGTAGCGCAGCTGATCAATCAAGAACTGTCGCACGACGGACGGCGACTTGCCGTTCTCAAAGCGTACACGCGAGATCGCATTGATGAGGCCCTACAAGGCCATAATCAGCATTGATATTCAAAAAAGTTAGAAACGAAGACGTACTTTCCGCACGAAATACTCGCCGAAGTCTGAAAATTCATTCGGTTTCGGAACGTAGGTATGGTTGAATAAATCTTGGTTAGCATCTTCCGGATCGTAGCAATAGCGTAGAAATAGCTTGAATAAGTGAAATAGACCGAGGAAGTCAAGTTTTCGGATCGCACACTACATCGAGGACAAATGTCAGTTATCAATGCCTGAAGAGACTACGGCGCTGTTACGTACGCTGACAAGAGCGAGGGCAGCTTCAGAACGTATACGGAAAAAGTAGTTAGACACGAGCACTGTTTTGGTGAGAGTGCTCGACACGATCGCAGTAGGTTTTTCAGCTAAGGCATAGATAGCCTGAATGAAAGGATGAACAAGGTAACAATTACATCTAGAAGCGCTAGAGAATGCTCACCTCAAGTTGAGCAACAACATCCCTATCTCTTTGCAACTGCGACACCCACATGAAGTCTGGCTGGTCGAATTTGATGGAAGCGATCCATTCGAAATCGGCATCCATCCTTATCCATTCATATGTCGCACCGCTCATCATGCCCTCATCGTCTTCCGTCCAGTCCGCTACCTTCCAGTTTTCCCGCTCTTGCTCTTTCTCCCAGATCTCGAGACCAAATCCCATGTCAATCATCCCCATCGCTTCCGCAGCCTCCGCATCTCCGTCGGCGGCGGCTTGGGCGGCAGCCTGCCGTGCCAGGTAGCGCTTGGTATTTCGCCGCACACGTTTATACTTCGTGTTGAAAGGAACCTCATAACGCTTGAAAGGATTTTTGATGTCGAGAACATGTTCGTATGGAGTCCCATCAGCTTCGTGTATTCGAATTGTCATTTGCCCCTGATTCATGGTCAATTTATGTTGGTTAGCTCACAGAATTTCGTACCTCAAAGAAAGGTACTGGCTTCATGAGCGCTTTCGAAACCTCATTGTTCTCCATGGCCTTATAAGCAGGCGCATCTTGTCTCATCGTGATTTCAACCGCCATTTTTTTTCGATTAAAAGTGGCGGAAAACCCGAATGATGGACAGCCACTCCCATAAATCCACTGTTCAGCAAAGCTGCGCGGATCTACCCCGCTGACCTTCCTACACAACCTCAAGAACGCATGTGTTGAAAGTGCATTGTTCTGCATCTCACCGCTCATCGCTGACAAGAAAAGCTTTGGCAAAACACGGCTGAGACCAAGTGATGTTCCTGATTTACCGAGTCTTCGATCGAGAATGTGCAGTACAAGAGGAGACTTGAGATTGATGAAAGGTAGAGTGGCAGCGTCTGGTGGCTCAAGGACCTGCGGCTGGCAAATAGGAGGCATAGTACCTATGTCCAATTCCAAGACACGCTTCATGTCTTTCTTTAGCCTGAATCGGTATTCATTGTTTCCAAGGAGCTTGCGAAGGAAGAGGCCGGTAATGTAAAGCGCTAGGCCATTTACAAGCCAAGTGTCAGACCAATTCTTGGGAAGAATGTTGATCCCAGCCCATTGACATGCCAATGCGTGAGCCAGTGTATGACGTGTTTCCAGAGCCTGTTCAACAGCGTCATCACCGTGTAGCATGTCATTAGAGACGATCGACAAGGTGGAACTATCAAATCGTTGACTCGAAAGCTGATCGACAAAAATCACTTTGTAGGAACCAAAGGGGTAGGACCCGAATTCGGAGGAATAGAAGGACATCGCTTGCCGGAGTGAGGCTGTGGAGGTTGGAAGGAGGTTTTCATGACCTGGAAGGCAAAAAGCATACATCAGGGGTTGAGTTGCCCCTGAGACGTCATCCACAACGTTATCTGGAGGAATTGCGTGAAGATGAAATGGTCCAGCAGCAAAGGAGATGTGTTGTACAGAGGTAAGGACAGTTTGAGAGAAAAGAAAGATAGTCTTGTTCGAACTGTAAGGATGCGCCACCTGTAAAACCATGAAATACGGACTTAAATAGAAATAGAGTTGTACCTGACGCACCTGTTCCACTAGATCCCCACTGCAGACCACCAGCGTAGGAATCGCGTCAATCTGGTCTTCGTCATCCTGGCCCGGATCACGCTCTTCCAAGTATCGAGGTACTACAAACTCGAACTCCCAAGTGCACTTCTCCCACATATTGTCCACGCATGGTACCCAACACCTGGCTGAATCCGGAGAGGATGGAGTCGTATAGGCATGAGGAACGCGCTATGAAAGCGCCTGTAAGATTTACTGGATATGCAATTCGGAATCACGACATACGTAGGGGTATGCATCAGTAGGGAGTACGAACTCAAAGCCATCAACGGGATTACGAAGGCTGTACACAATATTTATCGTGATAGGCGCAAACTCCGGCATAGACTGAGCACCGGGCGTCTGTGGCTCTGGGGTAGCGACTAGGAAGAATAGATCAGTGGTGGAGTCAAAAATATCATGTTACCATAGTACCCACCCTCGCTCAACACAGTACCCATTGAAACATGGCCAGACTGCTTCAGTGGGACCTCCTTAGGGATTGCAATAGCGAGCTCTCCTTCGTCTCCCTCCTGAAGCGCTGTATAGAGTTTGCGCTTAAGTTCCGGATGGCGATGGCAATCGTGGGCTTCACTAGGGGCGCCCATATTGATGTTTATGAGCGAGTCAACATGTGTGAAGTCTGCTTGATGACCAGAAATAGCGACATTGTGGATTGCTATCCCATGGGTACTGAGTATGAGTTTCTGCAATCAACTAATAGACCTACTGCATTGTCGAGAGTTGAGGTAGATGGTCTTGAGTTCTTTGCTGGTTGGGACTATGGTAATCTCCGTGTAACCCTGGTTGTGGCATGAGATGCTGTAAAGATGACTCCATGGCTGTACTTGCCCAAAGACTCCCGGAGAAATCGATCTCCAAAACGACTTTTTGGTGACTAGTAGAGAACCAAATAGAATTAGCTGAAGGTCAAGCGCGAAGACGAGGAAATGCGACGTATATGGAGAAGCCACGACGGGTGTGTTCGCGTTGAAGGTTGGGGCGCGGGTCCATACGAGTGTAGTATGAGATAAATAACAGTCAGTGAAGACTTCCTTATCGTGTACGACGAGAGAAACAGCGAAGAAAGAGGGTATTTGGGCGGAAGAGAGTCCAGACTGCCTGAGCTGACGACTGACGCTGCTCAACCTCAACAGTCCAAGACACCGTTATGTAAGCAGCGCCTCCTCTACACTCTCAATCATGCCGCCAAAATCCATCTTTCGCCAACCAGGCGCAAAACATTTTCAGCTCGTCCATCGTTCCCAGCGAGACCCTCTCATCCATGATCCAGATGCAAGCCAGCATGTTCTCAAGCCCATAGAGCGCGAGAACGTTAAAAAGGTAAATTAATCTGTCACTTTTTTGAATCGATTCTGATCTTGAGTTATCTAGGGCAAATCTCGTGCAGATCTCGAGTCCAATCTCCCTGCGTCAGAAATTGCTAGCGCCAGACTTGAGAACGTGGGAGAGGCTGCTCTCTACGGAATCTATTACGATGATACAGAATACAACTATATGCAACATCTTCGTACCGTTGGTGTGCAAGAAGACGGCGTGGAAAGTGTTCTTATCGAGGCTCCGTCCTCCTCGAAGTCTTCGAAACCGGCAAAAAAGGTTCAAGGGATTGAGATGCGCGATCTTCCTGAGGGAGTTCTGGCCTCCAAATCAGAGCTTCCTCAGACCTATGAAACGCAACAGGCCATCCCAGAAAGTATTGCAGGGTTCCAACCTGATATGGATCCTCATCTACGACAAGTCTTAGAGGCTTTGGATGATGACGCTTTTGTCAAGGATGATTTGGAGGACAACTTTTTCGCCGATTTGATGGCCGATGGCGAACGCGGGAGCAACGAAGTCTTTGATTATGATTTTGAAGAGGATGGTCATGACGCTCTTTCTGGAAGTGCTCACGACGATGATGAAGAGGTTGGATGGGAGGAACGATTTGCGCAGTTTAAGCAATCGCAAAAGAAACAGGCTCAAAGCGATGACGGCTACGATGGATCCGAGGGCGGCGACACTCTTGGAACTCTTCCTGCAATATCAGTCATTGGTGGCAAAAAACGTCGTAAAGGCACGAGCGATGCGTCAGGATATTCCATGAGCAGTTCTTCCATGTATCGCAACGAAGCTCTGCAAACTTTGGATGAACGTTTTGACCAGGTATTACCATAATATTTATCCATATTCGTTACTCTGATCTCCGTATAGATGATGATCAAACAATACGCCGATGAGGAGGAAGAAGTTCTCTCTGACGAAGAGGACGCTTCTGATGAAGCACCCGAACTGATAACTTCGCGTGAAGATTTTGAGTCCATGATGAATGAGTTCTTGAACGATTACGAGCTTTTGGGACGCAAAATCAAGCCCAAACTTGACGGTGACACGGGTGCAGAGAAGTTGGACACGATCCGACGTGCCTTGGGTCAAGACGACAGAGTACGACTTGGTAATCAAGAAAGTGATGAGGAGGAAGATGATATCTTGATGCCGTTGGATGTGGATGACAAAATGGATCGATGGGATTGTGAAACCATCTTGAGTGAGTTCATTGTCGAGTATCTCTGATCTTGTGCTCACCCCACTTGAAAGCGACGTATTCAAATCTCGAAAATCACCCTCGACTCATACGTGCACGAAATTCAAAACCCGTGGCCAAGATTACTTTGGATCCAAAAACTGGTTTCCCAACGGTCGTTGATCCTCAACAACTAAAAAAGGCCGCTAACGGACGGACTGACTACCAAGAATCTGACGGTGACGAGACCGATACGCCAGGTATGTAAGACAAGTTCTACCTTTCATCCTCTCATTCACAGGACACAATAGTTCGTCAAACGATAATACGACCACGAGGCGAATCAAAGGAAGACAAAAAAGCACGGAAGGCTATCGTCAAGGCGGAGAGACAAGCGCGACGAATAGAGAAGAAAGCAACATCCGAAGTGTTTGAGTCAGAGCTGAAGTTACAAAAGCGCACATTAGCTAATAAAGAGAAGCGGTTCAAGAAACTTTGAGTGGTTAGAGTCACTCCTCTTGAAGCTTGAAGGCCTGACCAAGGTTAGAAATCCAATTCTGATTATGTAGATCTAATACTGTTGATAAGATTATCTCAATCGCGGCAATCTTTCCTGTGGATATACATAAGTACTTGTCGCCAATCACCATTACTATAGTACCTCCAGCACTCATCGATAACGTCGTACATAACATAATCATTACATTGACAACAGTCGTCGACATTAACGTTGAACGTCGAACGATGGCAGTCTCCCAAAATCTGAACAACAATTTCCTGTTGTTGTTCACCATTATAGTCGTCCTTCTCCCAATCGAGACATACGCCTTTGGTGCTGGTGACATTCCTGATTTCTCTTATCTGAACGGTAGGTGATGGTTTTTGCTATCGAATCTCAACAGATCTTTACAAAGTTCGCAGATAAAGCCTTCAGACATGGAGACATTGAAAACATCCTTGAGGATCTAGTGAAGACTGTTGGAGGTATGGCTGCAGGAGGTGGGTTGCTAGGCTTTGCGACCTCTATGATCAAGCAGGCCTCTGGTGGTGATAAGTTCACAAAGAGTGATGTCAAGAAAGTTTACTTTGTGAGCCCACACTAACATCACACCGAGTGTACAACTGAGCGTCGACTACAGGGAAACTGGCTGAGGGACTATTCGCAGGTTTGTAACGGTATGTCATTGGAAGAAAGACTTTTATTCAGATTTGGAATAGTGTATGGACATTGCTGGTCTCAGTAAATTGACTGCAGATACGCTTGTCCTCGTCGTATCTGTGCTCGGTTTTGTGGTATGCCCCGATGTTGTTGATTTCCTGATTGGATGTTGAAGTGCCTTGCAGACATTTGGATTCGCCACAGAAGAGTTTGAAGTCACAGCTGATCGTCTTGGTGTCTACCTCCCAGTCGTATGTTACCGCTCTAATTTAGATCCAAGGATATGGAGTACTGATTCTGCATTTGAAAGGAACATATCGATAATCCAAAGTATGTGGTGATGCTATATATTTATTGGAAGTTATCCCTACCCCTTGACAGAGGCTATGCCGCGAAAGAAGGCGACGCTCGTCAATTCCATCCCAAGCTTCGCCCGCCGGTGAACGACCGTGAACTTGAAATTGACGAACGTACAGGCATGAAGGTCTGGATCCCGTCAAGTTTTTTTATCAAATTCTCATGGCAAGTATAGAATTACATGGCAACAGAAAATCAAGGATGGGATACGTCCACCGCGTTCATTCGTCGTACCCTTCGTGCTTGCATCGAGGCAGGACGTCGCTCAGGGGGGCGGCCAGGAGCTGATCTATACGAAGCTTACCGTCTTCTTGGAACTGGTCTTCACACCTTGGAGGACCTGCTGGCGCATAGCAACTGGTGCGAAGTTGCACTCAGGAAGCTTGGCCATGAAGAAATATTCTGTCACGTTGGAGATAACGGTATGTTGTAATATTCTAAGGCTAATCTGCTAATCTTATTGAGCGTGATTGCAGTCATTATCAACACACCTAGCGGACCAGCGCCCCCTCTCGTTACTGGTACCTTTGGAGGCACGTCGTGTAAAATCTTTCCTCTGTTCCTGATGTCATAACATGCGGTTATGTGCAGGTGCCGATTTTATCTACTCCCTCATGGGGGAAGCCACAGAGTACGTGAATATTTTTTCTGTTTTTACTATTATGATAATCTGCGTGGCGCACGCAGTAAATTGAGTCAGGCGAGTGTGACCGAAATTACCCAGAAGATGAATGACGTACGCTTTCGTCCTTCTCGATCTATGAATTCAATCAAGCCATGTGACATCGCAGGCTGGAGACAGCGAGGGCAAATTCAGTCAAATTAAGAATATCCTCAGTAAACTGCCCATCGGTGGTGGCAATGATACCGTCGATCAGGGTGAAGAAATGAATGCCGCAGCCAAGGCCTATAACTTTGACCCTGACAATATTGCACCGCCCGAAGTTCAAGAACGACTGTTACAATTGCTGAAGTGGCGCGACCAAGTATACAGGGATGTAGTGGCAAAGATCGAGATGGTTCCTGGTCTAGCTGACCTCCTCGACGAGCTCACTAATGCTCTCAACGCATGTTAGTCGCCGTTGTTCTGGATAAGCATTCATTTGACCAATTCGCTTCTAGACGTCTACACCATCCTCTCTCCTTACATTGTGGTATGTATATCATTGAAATTATCCAACACGGATATGTAAAACGTGTTCTGTAGCCTCTCCTTCAACAAGCCACCGGGGTGCTCGGCGAAGGCAGCAAAACCGTTGTCGATTCTGCGGATCAGTATGAGGTATGGAGTAGGACGGCAAGATCTCTGAACTCTTATTTACCAATTTCGGTTCTAAGGTGTTCGATAACCCCAATGCATCCGACCCTTCCCACAGTTTCCTCTCCAAAGTTTGTTCGTTCTTGGTCCCATGATACACTAAGCCTAACTATGAGCTTCAGGATCACTTCGATCTCATCCTAAACGAGCCCGCCGGAAAGATCGCACAATTGGTCGTTGTGAACACTGTCAACCTCATTGTACAAGTTTGTATCAGATATTTTTGTATACTCTTCATCGCCTGACCACTGACGTAACAGGCCTGGGCAGAAGACAGCAACCCAGACGATGTTATCAACCAGGTCTTTGTTTATCGTATACGTCATATCAAGTTTGCTGAACACATTACCTTAGGTCCTCGAGGCCTTCCACCACCCATACTATGCCGATGGTCGGTCTGAGATCCAACGCAAAATGTTTGATCATATGGATAGGTGGATTGGTGGCCTTGGCCAAGAGGCTGCTGAGATTATCCAACGTCTGACCAAGGTCCCGTGGTATTTTTCAAGAATTAGAGTCATTGACTGAGATGTCGAGATACAGGATAGTGTCCGTAACGCACGTAACAAACGCCCTGGGTCCGAGAATGAGTCGCACGATATATCAGGAGGGTATGCGAGTCATTCTCACAGCCACGGCGGAGCATCATACAGACCTTCTGGAGGATATCAGAGCCAACAAGGACAGGGTCAATATGGTGGTATGTATACTTTCGGATGTCATGAAATATTGACTTGGAGCATCTGTGTCAGGTAATCGCACCGACTCGTCAAATATATATGGGGATAATGATTCCGAACCGTATACTATTAATCAAGGATCAGGCAACCGATACGGTTCAGAAAACCAGTATGGCTCATCTAACAATGAGTACGGCTCTGAGAACCGGTATGGATCATCCGGTAACAGATACAATTCAGGGTATCAGGATGGATCGTCTGGTAATGAGTACAGCTCCGGGAACCAATATGGATTGTCTGGTGACCGATCTCAGTATGGCCAAGGTCGCAACAATGAAGGAGATAGATATGGCTCTCGGAATGACTATTCATCAGGCCGCCCTGCACACGGAGAATCAGAGCACCAAGGCTATCATCAGATGGATTCTAGGCGGTCCGATAATCAGTACTCTTCTGAGTATCGCACCCATACCGAGTCACGTTACGAAGAATCAGACAACAGTTACGGTCGTTTGGACAATGAACGCCGTGGATATGACAGCTCACGTCGTCAAGAAGAGGAAGGTGGCTACAGCTCTAGGTATGGCGAGAATGAGAACAGAGGCAACCGAAATGACTACGGGGATTCGGACTATTCAAGCAGCAACAGATACGGATCTGATGAAGGTCGTACACGGTACGGTGGTTCTCAGAGGGAGGATAACTATGGGTCCGGACGTTCTGATAACGAGTACTCTGTGGGAAACAACCAGAGGTACAGAGAGGAAAGCGCCAGCTCCAACGGGTACGAATATGAGCGGAGACAACACCGCCGCAACGATAGCAGCGACAGCAACAAGAATGAGCGACGTCGTGGGAATGGAGGTTATGGACAGAGTTATCAAGGTGGTGGGGGCTACGGAGGTGGGAGGCACGAAGAAAGTTCGTACGGAGGTTCTGGACATGGTGAACGTGACCGTGAAGAAACTTACGGGGTTGAGCGCCTGAGGGTCGACAACGATGATGATGACGATAGGAAACACCGCCACGGCCATCGCCACCGCAGGAGCCAGGATAGTGATTAAATGAATTATGGTGTCATACTGGTAGCTGTATATTCCTGAAATTTGCCTATGTATATCGAGTTCGAAATGATAGCCATGACTTGCGTTCTCATTTGTGAACTTTTGCCACGCTCTTCTCGCCACTTCGGCCATGGAGCAAGAGGCAGAGGCGCTCGATATCGATCCTATCTGGACAACAAGTCGAACGGCCCGACAAATTTATGCATTGACTGAAGTGGAAAAGGTGCGACTACTTCCTCTACAGGTTTGAGGATATCATTTCACTCAATTCAGAGTAAAGGACATCACTCGTTTATTGTATTTGGCAGCATCCTCCATATCGCTCCTCACGTTGCCTCAAACGGACGGACCCGACGATAATCTGCCCCAGGGCGAAGAAAGGTCTGAACAATTCGTCCTTGAAGTGAGTGAATATTTTGAGCGTCTTGATGTGAGTGTAAATTGTTCCCCCCTTGCGAGCGATTGTCTGATTTACGCAGTCCATCCAAAGCGCAATACGTTCCTCCCTTGCACACATAAGACATGCGCGAATAGCACCATCCGCTATAAATGCTCCTCCGCCTGGCTTCATACCGCCTTCACTCGGAGTGGGCCTCCCTCAGAATGATGGCGACGATGGGAAGAAGAACCGTGGCCTTCAAGAGGAACGGATCGAGCGTGACACATGGCAGGGCATCCTCGCTGCACTCGTGCGCCTCAAGGCTGCCCAAGACGCTAGCAAGCTCCCCGAATCTTTGATTTCTATGGAAGAATAAGAATACAAGGCTATCAACATCGATGCTGGCTAGAACGTTATGTAAGGTGTGTATAAAGGCCTTTGCGAGTCCTCATGTCGAAGTTTGATGTTCTTAAAATTAAACAAATACCCCTTTCCTATGCACTAGCCTCTTCAAGAATCTCCTCTGCCTTCAATAACTCCTCGTCATCGGCAAGTGCTGGGTTCTTCTTCCCTTCGTTCTATTGGATTGGGGGAGGAACGGGGTGCAGTTAGATATGAACGAGGCAGCACGTAGGATGACGTACAATGAGATCCCTCAATTCACCCGCAGCCTTCCCAAGACGATTGGCAGAATCCACAATCATCTTGTTGGCTTCCTCCATCATCCTTGTCTGCGTAATGCAGGTTAAAAATGTGATTAGGTCTAGATAATTATCGTACGCACCCCATTTTTGATGTCCCAACTCTCAGCACCCTCGGCGATGAATTTATCGAGCTTCCTTTGTTGTTCTTCTGCCTCCTTTCTGTATAGGCCTTGCTCCTTGTACAGCCTAAAGATGGATTAGCTGAAATTGATCAAGAATAGCTGGCTGTTCTCATTACCTTTTTACGACACCAGACTTGATCTTAAGTTGCCTCCGGGCTACATCGTTCAGGTCAATCATTGTTCCCAAATGGTTAGGTTGGTTATAATGTAGAAGCCTCTTGATGCCGACAATGTCGTTCAAAGCAGACTCGAGTTATTGTTGGTTGTGAGACAAGAACCTTCTGAATCTAACCTTCCATCGATAAGGGCGATAAGCCGTAATGAAGTCATAGAGAATCGTTACATTGTATCGTAAAGATTACACAGAAATCGTTACTACAATGTGAACCTTGTAGAGGCGGAAAATCTGGTAAGTACGTAGCATACGTAGCGTGAATCGTAGAAGGTAGCTAAGGGATAGATAGGGATCACCTGTGCGCGAGTACAAAGGGACATCGATGATAACTCCTCAGAATCGCGGCAGGTGGAAGGGTCAGTCTGGACCATACGAGGCATACCATATACGTAAGACATGTAACCTAGAGGATGAGGAGGAACGAGGCCCAGTGCCAAAACTGACTGGCAGTCACATCTGGGGAGCATCAAGCTTCTTGTCAACGATTCATTCGTCAGAGTCCATCAGGCAAAGGTCACCAAGTCACATCCACGCAAATCAGGTCATTACAAGCGCTAGCGCCTTTCAGCGATCAAGGCGGTGGTCTAGCCACCATCATGAGCGAAAGTTGCAAGGCAGAAGGCCGAAGTGGGTGATGTCGTCAAGGAGGCAAGTGCGCGAGGGCTGAGTTGAGAGTCGATGTTTGTCCGTGGTCCAAGAGGTTGTCTATAGTCGCTCGTGTAGATATCTGCCCTCGCCGCACCAGTCTGCATCTTCCAAAGCCGACGGAGTCTGTTAGGCTGTCATCGATGCGCTCGTGTAGACATGCAATGTCCGCAACGACGATGGCCGAGAAGAAGAACAGGAGATAGAAGCAGGAGAAAGAGTGGGATCGATAGGACAGGATAGGAATAAGAACGGATCGAGTGGGAGGATGAGGGAATGTCAAGATCGGGCGTTGATCAGGCACCTAACCTTGACAAACGGATTGGAAGGAAACGTGATGGGGGCGAGGGAAACAATATGTAGATGTACAAAATAAATCCGATAGCAATAAAAAACACAAAAATGATGCGATTGGATGAAGACGAGCTTGCTTGGTCGCCGGGGGAATTCTCGGAAAACATCCAGGATGTTGAGATGGTCTGCATGTACGCAGGTGAGGAGTCGATAAAGGAGAGAGCGATGCCGGTGTGTCGGCACACGCGAGGTACGGTACCACAGTTAAGTGGTCGTCTCCTCAAGCGTGTCGATGGGATGTGTCGGAATGGGACGCAAACAAGACAGAACGACAGAATAAAAGAAAAGAGAGTGTGGCAAGATGGAGCCGAGGAACAGGCGAGGCACAGACTCTACACTCGTTTAAGAGGAGAGATTGTGTCTCAAGCGCTGTCATCGGTCTTGCGTCGTTGTCGTGTCCGTGGGTTGCATCAACCGGTAACCGTATGCCCATCATCGTCGTCAGACTTCTTCGTTATTCCTCCAATCCAGTGGTCGTCGCCGAGCGCTGAGATGACCCCAGGTCAGAATCTTGCGCACTCAGGCAAGTACCAAAGGACTGTGCGGCGCGGCTGCAAAAATACGGTCTGCAGAACCATGTGTGGATGGCGTCACTGACGCGAGAGCCAGAGTGTATCCGTCCGAGAGAAAGATAGAACGTCATGGGAGAGTGGGGATTGATAGATGCGTAATAGATAGCAATGCGAGTAGTCCGTGTCATAAAAAAAATCAAAGCAGATGTCACCTCCAGGCGGGTTTTTGAGAGAACAGCGATTAGAATACGGCAGGGGCAGCGTGCCTGGCTGTGCTGAGCATGAGAGTCTCGTTCACACTGCGAAGGCGATGGACCTCCTGTTCCGCGGCCTTGAGCTGGCTTTCCAACCGGATCTTCATGGTGTCGAGATACTTGAGGTGGCTGGTAGCTGCAGAGAAAGTATTGATATCATCGTTATGTGCAATCAAGTAGATATATACTTACCACGATCGAGCAACGAAACCTTGCTTGACTTTTGGTTCGATGCAGGGAGAGTCTCCTTAAGGCGGGCGTAGCCATCGCGGAGTTCGTCCCGGCGGCGTTGCTCGGACTCGATGCGTTGCCTGCGGATAGTCTCGCGCCGACTGACAACAACAATAATCAATCAAACAGGAATGTTGCTTCTCCAAAAGCAGAGACTCACGAGTCATTGCCACTTGATGCCTGAGGGGGCATAAACTCTTCGTCCTCTTCATCGCTGTCGTCGTTCCTGCTCAGCTTTCTCCTGTGCTGTGCCCGAGCGGCGGGACGCGAGCTATGTGACACCATCGGGGAGAAACGATGCGACCGGGGAACAGTGGCCGCAAAAGGAACGTTAGCAGGAGAGCTACCAATGGTACCGGCACGACTGCGCCTTCCAGAGGGCATGCCGTCCGAAGAGAGCTCACCCGCACTCAGCTGATAAGTGAGCGAGGGAGGAGAAACACTCTGGCCGTCCTCAGGGGTGTAGGGACGAGCAGGAGACGGCGAATAAGTGTACTCGGCAGGGAGGTTGAGGGTAGCGAAACTCAGGGGCGACTCGGTGGGTACTGCAATTGACTATCAGCAATGCAAATACCATTAACACAATAAGACTTACGGCCAACAGAGATACCATAAGCTGGAGACTGGGGGAACGGAGTGAGGCCATAATCCATGCTATTCTCAAGATAGCTGGTGAGCTGGTCTTCTGGGTAGAGAGGCTTGTTGTGGTCGAAGTCCATGGCGAATGCGGCGGTGGCAGCCATTGTAGATGTATAGGTGATGGGAGGAAAACTATGGGATAGACCTATATAGACCAAGAGACAAAGAACATTGTTAGATAAGACGGTCGTTATAGTTAAATAAGTGATGCTATGCTCACTGTCGAGAACAACAAGAGGACCAGGATGGCAACTGGAATGAAAAGGACGGCGGAGGGAATGGATGAGAAAGGGAAGAAGGGGGGGAAGTGAGATGGAAAGATTGGAAGGCAGGGGATATATAGGCGGAATGGATCAGTCCTATATCAGGTGGATCTGGCCTTGCCTCGAGGCAAAAACACTTCGGACCCCTCTCTTCACACAGACTAGTCGCTCTACTTCCACTCAAATCACCTCTTCAAACCGACAATCACAATTTCATCTCCCCTTCATCTCTATCGGCTGCTTGACCTTCTTCCCCGAGTCTGTTGTGCAAATACATAGTGCATCCCAACGAGTCCGTTTTTTGTTCTTGCCCTTGTGTGATGACCATTAGAATTAGTCTTTCTCGTGCAGACATCAATAACCCCTATCCCCATCTAGCAGTCACCATGATCCGGTAACCGGGCAAGAGGGGATGAGAGCCCCCACAGCTGACAATGCCGGAGAAATTTGCATTTCTGGGCCGGACAGCGTGCCGTAAGTACTCTTGTGCCTGCCACTAGAGCTTGCACAGCCTGTGGCCATCCAAACTCTACAGTTAGCGATGCAACGTTTTTTTAATTTCTGCTTCAACAGATGGATCAAGTCTTATTCTTGTATCGTGCGATCAGGACAAAGCTCAAGAAGGCTGAGACGCGCAGCACAAGTAAATGATCCATATGGGTGCATTGATGGAATGTGACATTTTCGACGCAAGAACTCCTAAAAGGACAGCACTTACTCCTTATTACATAGAAGTGAAAGATACGCTCCTGAAAAAGACTAGTTCACATCACATGAACAGAAGGAATAGATTGTTCATCAACCGAGTCATCACATCGTATTGGTATCACCAATTGGGTCATAAAAGTCGTGACGTACGTTAGAAGGGTATCATCAAGTGTCCGTAATCGTTGAAGGAGTGGATACCGAAGAGAATGGACAAGAAATGATTTGTTCCGATATCGGAGTGTGGAACAATCAAGCCTTGTAATACCCTGATAATTTTCAAGGGTAGTTTTCATGACTGAACTTGATCATGAGAAGTCTTACCTCCATGGAAAGGTCCTAGCAAATTTGAGTAATGCACCAAGCGCTTTGAGAACCGCCAGATCAAAAAGAACATGTAAAGCTGGTCAGGTGCAAGTGAATTATCGATCAGAAATGACAGAAGGGCAGAAGATATAGAACGCACCTGGCAGACGATATCAGCAAGAAGCGAGACGATAAACGCAATATTCAGACTCGAGAAACCTGCTGCGCAGAAGGGACTGGGCAAAAACCCCGAAGCGGTGGTAGCCGTAGCTTCAGCATCAGGAGTCCAAATTTGACCTCCGTGGTCGCACTCCCATTGAATGTGATCTTTCCTGAAATTCGGGAGAATAATAACCGAGTGATTGTGGAGTCGGTGTATGTTCAGAAGCGACATTGAGTGTCTGAAGCAGAAACAAGAAGAGCAAGGAATGAACCTTGTAACTTACCCTCGTTGGAGTTCCACAATCATGATAGTCGCTCGTACAGCTGCAATCACAATTACAAACAACCAGAGGAACTTTACCGCTCGAATCCAGATGTACGATCGCTGCAAGAGGCCCCAATCGTCAACGGCCCCGATCCACGATCAAGGGAGTAGGACCAACGTTAGAGAGTGCAAACATTGAAATGACTGCGCATGCTCCGACACCAATGCCTATGCCACCGTAGATTTGCCTTAAGAATTTCCCATTCAGCACCGACCACCGGCCGAATGAAGACAACGTGTGTACCATTCCGGATAGTTGAAGAACAAGTATTGGCCTCTCATAAGAAGGAAGACACCTCCACCGATACTGTAAGCCTATAGCACCGAGGGGCGTATAAGTCTAGTAACATTGACCTAGATGACGGGACCGAATCGTACAGCGATCAGGACAGCCCAAGCAATCGCACCAGCCCGCTACAGACGCGATCAGGAGTTCCGATGAGAGACTTTTTCCAGAATCGACACACAAGGGGCAAAACTAGGAGACAGTTATCACACCTGAATAACGGACCGGATTCGTTGAGAAGTACTTTTCAGGTTGGCTCTCAGCTCAAAGTATTACTTACCACATTGTAGCGAAATGGATCGACGAGAGGTGGCGCAGATAAAGGAATGTAATCAAAGTACGATGTATGAGGCCAACGGAGCGTATATGAGTAGTCAATTATCGTCACGCTGGTCGAGACACTGCCTACGCAGCTTCGCCGTGCGGTTGGTAGCAAAGAAAGACCGAGGGGACGACGTGATGCCCTATCCGTGTGACTATCATGTGGGTTGTTGTGACTGTCGTTCGTTGATGTTTTCCAACTCTTGCTCGATTCCCTCAACTCACTTGATCATGGGTATCCAGTCCTATTACTGTGCCTGTCCCCATTGGACTTGACAGGTGTAAGTCCAGGCGTGAAAAAAGACCTATAGAGCCCCGCTGTCTCCGCAGTCACAATCTCTTTTTGGTCTTTCTTTCTCCGAGGTGGTCCGTCTTTGCCAACTCTGAATGGGGAAGCCCTTGCTGCTTCGTCAGGCGTCACCTGTCAAGAGACTTGCAGAAAATCCTCATGACTTGTGGGATGTAACATAACCTTCTTGGCCTGATTATGGAATCTTGGATTATGGAATCTTGTTTTCAGCTTTTTTCACCGGTGGTTTCTGATTCACCTTAATTATAAATGGAGATTATAGATAGACCTCACCGGCACAACCGCCCTTTCCCATTCAATCGGTCATATGTTCTTTCGGAGAATGTCTCCACTGTTCTATTTCCCATCTGCCCGATTTTCCGACACGGGACTGTCTCGATATGACAACTTCACACCACGGTGCGACCAAGTCTAATGGCTGCCCTGGAAATTGTCGATCATCAATCCAAGACAATCAGCTCGACTTTCCTCTTAAGAGGTCCTTCTCCAAATGACCTTCAGAATCAAGTGATGGATGATGTGCATTCATCGTACTGACTCGTTCATGGAAAACTTCTGAAGGCCGCCGCCAAAATACTTGCGCTTTGTGGAAAACTATGTCAGTACAAGGAAACTGACAAGGGTTGATTTCTCCGCGGCTTTCAGATTGTTCACCATTCTCCGTAGTTCTCCGCAGACCAAATGAATAATAAAATATTAGTTGCGGAGGCTTTATCGAATCGATATCATTTTCAATGATCCATCTAGAAGTGTACCTGGACTTCGATTGGCACCATGAGATCCTCTCATCCGTAAGTACGTACGTACCAAAATAATGTTCTGAATTTCCTATGAATAACTTTGAAAGCGATGCAACATAGTTTCATCTGAAAGCTTGTGATCAGCCGAGCTCCATGCAGAAGCCACGGGCTTGTGTGTCATCATAGCTTCTACTGTAATCGGACGTTTTTACTGAACCATTTTTCGACCAATGTCTGTTTCAATTGCTAAGTAATAATTGCCCATGATGAGTCGGGACGATCAATCCACTCTTTTGGTTCATTTAGATTATATATCTCGTCGATTGAAACACCAGCTGTGATATGATACTCAAATGTAAGCTTTACCATTGGAGCGGAATGCGTATCATTCTCCTGTCATAGTTTTATGGGGATTTCAACGTGTTTTACAAGCTAGTGTGATTCACCTTCTGTTCAGTATGGACGAAACTGAAGCGTGTTTTTACACGTGTACGTACGTACTCCATCGATTACAATGTGTTATCCTCTGACATCTAAAGTATCTGAGAGGTTCACGATACCATCGCGAAGTTCATTTCGGAGAAATAAGATGTTGGGGTTTGGATGGCTTGCATGATAACGCGGTAGATTATTATAGACAAGAGAACCATATATTGCAATCGTGAATCTAAATACTAAACTACGAAAGATAGCTAGCTACATACAAGACATAGTGCGGGAAAGTTCGACCATAACACCCTCAAACCCAAGATTCCATCAATTACATCTACTGCGCGTACACACCAACTTCGGCTCCTCTTCTTCGAGAAAAGGCGATCCAAGTCGAAGTTCGATCAAAAAGATCGAAAGAGGCGAACAGATTCTGGCACGGCGTATATCGTCGAATCAGGTTGTCTGCGATGCGGTTTTCTGAAGGTATCCCCTCTCCCAGTAAACAAGTCATGAAAAGCATGATATTCGTCAAGAATCTTTCTTTGATAAGGTCATGGCTCCCATCGATGGAGAAAACCCGTAGTACGTTCGCGGATTCTGTGAAGATGCCGAGGCACAAATCTGTGATCTGTGACGTCCGAACAGAGGCGTTTCCAGACAGTCTGAAGGAGATAGATCGACTTCGTCAACAAAGAACGCGATGTTCATGCGGGAAAAACGTGGCCTTCGCCTTTGAAAGGCTAGAAAGAACAAGGGTTCGTAACAAATTCGCCTGGAATCCGGTTTCTTCAGAACGCTAAGCCGGAGATATCACCGATCAACGAGGCTAACATGTGATCCGTACGATGTAAGTGTACTGTTCAATGTTGCTCTCGACTCAATGTTTGTCCCCGTAAAACTCCTGCAGCGTCGAGCTACAGGTTCGCCTACTCGCAAGCACATTGACGAGTCGCAATTATGGAAAAGGTGTAGAATAGCGGGTACGAGTGCGCGCAGCGCTGTACGGCTGATCCCAGGAACGCCGTATATTCGATCAAGCGCCATCGATAACAAATTCCCAATTCCTGTCAAGCGCGAGATTGGACGACAAATATGAAGTAGAAGGAATGAAAATGAGGAACAATGGTCCTCGACATGTGTGCATGAAGTCGATGGAGAGAGAAATACAAGCCCAGAAATTGACGAAGCAAAAGCACAAGGAAAACGGGCACGAAGTGATCAATAGCCATTTTCAGATGGAGAGGGGCTAGAGGCCTCTGATTGGGAGTCACGTCCTCTGCTAGAATTGTTTGACGCCCCTCTTGAGCTATCGGGAGCTGGCGACAGAGGCTTGTTGTCGAACATGCTCGGTGACGGCGTCTGGGCCGACCCAAGGGATATTTTCTCGTTGATTGCACGAAGCCTTGTCATTTCCGAGTCGAGCTCGCTCAAGCGAGCCTGAAGTTCTCGATTCATTTTTTCCAAGGCGATGATATGATTAGTGGCTAAGAATACATTGGTTAATAGTTGGGATCCTTGATAGATGATGGCGACGAACCTCGTTCTAAGAGAGAAACTTTGGAACTCTTTTGATTGGAGACAGGTAGTACATCCTTCAATTTCGCGTAACCATCTCTGAGCTCATCGCGCCGCCGCTGTTCGGCTTCGATTCGCTGTCTACGAGTAGCTTCCTTGCGCGTGTTGGCCAGGTTTTCAACATAAGAAGCGCCCATGTCGTTATCGTCGTCTGATTCCCGTGAACGACTGCGTCTACGTCCAGATGAACTGGTTGGCGAGGGAGTAGGGTTGTAGCGAACGGTGCGATGGACGAGACTGTTTGCTCTAGAGGACGCAGGAGAGTTGGCACCACTGCTGTTGGAGTGGTAGTGGATTCCGTCTGCCGATGTGTCTGATCCGGAAACAGGAGGAGACAAGGGGTCGTACATATCAGGGGATGGCGGAGGGGGTGAAGTAGAAAGAGGAAGGGAGCCATGAGGCGGCGAAGACGTGCCATACACGGGGCTTGTATATTGATGGGGTGCAATTAGTGAAAGGTTATGGTACTGCATCTGTCCCTGGTGCTGGTGCTGGAGCTCAAGGTGGTTGCCTGGTGAAAAGAATAAAGATTATCAGATGGGCACGAGTTTTCGAGCAGACGATACCCACGCGTTGCGTTCACTTGATAGTTTGGGATCTGCTGGGCACCATAGCCGACGCTGAACGAAGGGTCCTGTTCTCCATAGAAGTAAGTGTTCGTGTTCATGGCAGTGTGATCGTCTGAGATATGTTGCTGATGATCCATAAATTGAGGCTGCCGTGCGAGGTCGTGGATGGTCGTTTGCAGTGATTCGTGACTTGTAGATATCGTTTAATGTTCCGGGGGTCGTGAAGGAGAAAAGAATAGAAGAATTGGGGAAAAAAGGCAAGAAACAATGGCACTGTTGATTAAAAAGAAACCAACAGTGGGACGGGGAAGAAGAAGAAGAACCAAAAAAAACTGCGCCACCAATCCTTGTTTGGCTCCCAATTCTTCACTTTGTACACTATACACAATGGCTCTTTAACTCGAAATTTAAAGCTTGCTCACCGTTCTTGCTTGTTCGGATGTATGCCGCTAACGGGCCGTCGACTTTCGTTGATAAAACATTCTTGTCTGATTCACTCAAATTTTACCATACTTGGTCAAAGTATATCAGTAATTCGTCCGGGGAACCGTATATTGCGACTCCGCGTTGGTGTATAATCATATATAAACACTGCTACAAGTTCCTACAACGGCTCGTAATAAGAAGCCATTGTCGCCTCGACACAATTGTTCTTCGGCACATCGACATTATGATCTCCTGATGCTTGTACTTTATGCTTGAATCCAAAGCTATCCAAAGTTTGTATGCATGTGGCTCGCAAGAATGGTCGCTGTGAGTCATTTCACCCCACAAATCAAGATTGAGCTCAAGTATGAATGCACGATACACACTCCCTGGATAAGATGAATGGAGTAAGATCCAGCCGAAGTATGCTTCGACAAGTCAGCACACGAACATGCCCAATGAACGCGTGGTTTCCATGTCAGAGATGGAAAATTATTGCGGAGGGATTTCAAGTCAACGATATCGAGAATCAAGGCGCCTCCATGACGTCAAGACCGAAACGACATTCTGAAAATATCATCGATTTGATTAGGACTGATTGGATAAATGTAATGTACAGGAGTGTTCATTATTCGTTGGAGGCGACGGCGTACAGTGTAGTTGTTGTCAATGAGACCAACGTTGAACTGCCAAACCTTGACAGGTATGTGACTAATCCTAATTAGGCATCAAGCTCTCACAATCAACGGGATCGTCGTTTAACCACGTCGTTGTGGATGCAGGTTTTTTTACCTTCCACTGCCTTTCGTTCAAGTGGAGTCTGCCATTTTTCGTCCTTTGACTGTTCATATTTTCCCACTTGCATTTCATATTGTTTTGACATGTACGTTGAACTTTCTACATTTGAACAGTGCGCGCGAGAGACTGACACTTGTATTCTAGTATCTTTATGCGATCATCATAGCACGGCCTTTTTTGACTTGTAACCCACTCTATCAACGAATATCTGCGCTCATTGGCACTTTTGCGGCCAGTGATTCTATCCACATCATGACATCCAATGCTAATGCCAACAAAAATGCCAACTCATCAACCGTCGGTTCGACATATCCATCACCAGGGTCTTCAGTGACTACAACAAAACCACCAACATGGCCGTCACCGAAATCACCTTTGTCTCCTCACCGTCTTGCGAAACTCGCAAACGCACTTGGGGTATCAACACCCGTGCCAGCAATTCATCAATCTACGCCTTTCACGTCTCGTTCATTTTTGGAATCGTCCACTATGCCTGACACAGTCCGACTGTCTCCAACACCATCTGCTCCCGCCTCAAATTCCACTGGATACTCATCAAAGGTTTCAAAATACCTTCTTCATGTTGTTCCACCAATGTACCTCCCTCATGATACCGACAACGACATCGCCATGACTCCTCCTCCTGCCAGTGCGTCAGGATACCACCCTCAATTCCGGAGGGGCACTCTTGTACCTGTTCATTCGACTCTGCAATCCCAACTGATAGCGATTGCAAAGGAATATGCCCTTCCGAGCACCGCTGGCATTATTCTATACCTTGTATCTGGCGCTTCGCCTGACCAATTGGATGAACCCGGTCCACGACTGTCAGAAAATGTATGGAGACATTTATGGACGCGAGTATTAAGAGCCGAGCAACGCGACGATATTCTCATGCCTCCTCCGTTAAGGAGTTCCCTCGGAATGTCTATCGGAACACGATCGACCCCTTATCTCCCTCAGGAATCAAATAATCAACCGCTTCGTCCATTCCTCTCATCCGCTTTGGAAACTACTCTACCCAATATCTCACATACCCATCTTCCTCCATCCCCTACAACTCCGTCGACGATTTCAGATCTCCGTTCAAATGCCAGATCTGGTCCCCCATCTGAATCTGACCCGGAGACTCCAGAAACTTCGTTCGCCGTCCCCTCGATTGTCAAGGACCCGGAAATGCGCGCGAACACGTTTGATCTTCCAGGATTGACATCTACGTCCATCATACCTATTCTTGCCAAAGTCGAATTTGATATCGACCGCAGAAAAGCCACCTGGTATAAGCCATGGCTCCGTAGCAGAAGGTTGAATCATGCTAAACGCACAGAGAGTCGTAATGGGAAGCAAGGAGACAATGGGGACAACTCAGATAGGCCGCATGAAAATCAAAGACATATTGGTCTCCTCACTGGGAGCAAGGGAGCCCAGAGTGCCGTTTCCGTTTCTTCAACGGAAGAAGTCTTGACCGTAGAGCCTGATCCCATGCCAGTTTCTCTCCCAACTTTAGAAGGTTATGAGCAATTGCATGAACTGGAGGAGGATCCCGATGAAGGTGATGCATGGTCGGATGATTCCGGCGATGGCGAGTTTGAGTCTACGGCGCGTGTGACTATGACGCTAGATAAACATGAAGATGCTCTCGCAGATGTCTTTGGTACGGATGCAGAGACCTGGGCTGAAATGAAGATCTCTTCGCCCCGCGTGTCCAAGCGCCAAACCAATCCCAATATAGTCGACCTCGCCCTCAATGCTGCAGACCTCACTGCGCTACCTAGCCCCACCGAGTCCGAAGATGAAGAGCTTGGGAAAGAGGAAGACGAAGTTCAGGCGTTGCTTGACCAGATGGCACACCCGACATTGTCTGTTTCTATCCCGACATCACCTCCGAGGTCATCGTTGCCCATCTCAGGCAACAAAAAGCATGTACCTCCGCCACTAACTTTTGTTACCAACTCACCACCTAAGGATTTGGCTGTGCCCGCCGATTCGACCCCCTCCAGTGCTAGCAGCCCTGGCTTGGCATATTTGTACGATGATGATACGTCGCCTGGAGAGGATCAGGAGGAAGGGTTCGAAAAGGACTATACGAGAGTGAAGAGCCCTGCAGAGTCAATAAAAAGGGATGGTGTGGTGTTTGATGAAATCGATCTTGGTTTTGACCCATCAGAGGATGTAAGTGATATTTTGTGTTGCCTTCAACGTCAATTGGAAACTGACTCGTCAGCAGTATGATGAGACTGACCCTAATGATAGACGTCATAGCCAATTTCTGATGATGGCCCAACTAGATGAGATTGAACGGACAATGGCCCAACTTTCGCCTCGTATCCTGCAAGATGATTCAGTGGACGAAGAGCAGAAGTACCTGCCCCTATCACCGACCAACACCTTGGCACTCTCACCTGGAAAGCTGAATGCAGACTTCTATCCTCCCTCTCCTGGGTCCCCTCAACACCAGGAAGTCCCGTGCGTAAAAGCTAGCTCAGATTTCTATCTCAATTAACGAGACATTTGATAGTGATTCCCCGATATTAAAATTGGAAGCAGGTTGGCCGTTGATACCCTTTGCCTCGATAAAAAATGCACCTTCACCTCATCGAGAAGATTTCCCATCATCTCCCTCTCGGCTATCTGCTACGGCATCTCCACCTAAACCTTTTTTACTTGACACCTTAGGGAAAATGTCGGAAGAGAACGAATTGCGGAAGCGTCAGCTTCAAGAGGAACAGGGTTATCATCAACCCCCACCTCCCCCGCCGAAGCCACCTATTTCTGACACCGTACCTATCATTCCCCTTTCCCCTGATCCGTTTGGGAGGTTTTCGTCAACGCCACCCCCAGCCCCCGGTGAGCAACAGAGTTCTGCATACTGGGAGAAGGATGCTGTACCAGATCTTTCAAATATCTCAGCAGTAGATATACCCTTGCCTATGGATGACCCGGATAGGAGGAAACGAACCAATTCTTCAGCTACTAGTCGTTTTTCGACTGATTCGATGACAGGTATTGAAGCAAACTCAAGATCTAGCCGGCCAACACTCATGAGCGTCAATACGATCAAAAAGCTGTGGAGGAAAAGGACCAAGAGCACTTCCTCAGTTCAGCTGCCACCTGTTCCATCCGGCTCCTCAACTCCAGATGTACCCACTCTACGGCTAAGGGCATCGTTAGACAAATCAGATGAACCTACCGTTTCTGGACGATCCTCACCACAATCTCTGTTTCATCGGTCGCAAGAAATGCTGCCACCGGCTGTACTCCAGGCTCCGCAGCAGCAGCTTTCAGGTCCAGTTATGGCTCAGCAGCCAAGAGCAACCCCTCAGTCAATACCCCAATTACTTCCCCAAGAGTTGCCACCCCCAGTTCCTCCTAAGCCACTGTCACCGTTACCTCACTCGGACCACCTGTCGTTGCCTTTGCCTACTCAACAAAGGCCAGCTATACCTCATCTTTCCGAACAATCTCAATATCCCGCGCTCCCTCAACACGTGACGATACCCACCAAAATATCCGTTCCGCCTCTTTTCAATGGTGCGAGTATGAACCAGCAACCTATCGTGGCCACCCAAATGCGTCCAGGAAGGAGCAACTCCACGTTAGATCGTTTCCAATTTGATCAAGAAACTCCATATCCTATTACTCGCCGAACCCGAGCAAACAGTCGACCACCATCTATGTCCACCTCCTCACCTAGTCTTCAAACCAGGCAGCTTCCCCCTTCTACGTCGATTGCGGCCAGTGGAAGAAGCTCGCCAGCTCCATCGGTACCGCCACAAAAACCAAGTGTCCGGAAATCAATCTTGAAAAACTCCAAATCATCGTCGATCTCTTCAATTGCGTCCACACAACGACCAGTGTCCGAGCTTGGGGCAGGTACTGAGTGGCCAAATTCTGTTGGGACCCGTCCTCAGCGTTCTAGCGTCCTTACTCTAGGCTCGTCACGAACCTCGATAACATCACTGCCACCGGATGTTCCGCCAAGTCCCCAGATCCCGCAGCAGTTCTTTGCACGGAATGACAAACGTCAGTCAATACGGTCCAGGCTTACGAACTCGTCTATCGATTCATCACACTCCATGCCACAACTGAGCATTGCATCAACTTCTCGGCGGTCCATGGCATCATCATCTCACTCCTCACAGGAGAGTCGTCCCAGTTTTGACACGTCCCAGTTCGAAATAGTATCACCAAAGATGGGCACATTCTCCTATCCATACCATGGACAAAGTCACTTCAAAGATAGCTCAGGTGAAGAGCGGTAGGAGTACACAATTCTAACATACAAGCTTTCTATTACATCTTTACTATCTCATCTAATAATTCGCAGCTTCCGTATTACTGTTTATCTGTATTATTTCATCTCACGTACACAAATAAAGAATTGGTTTTTGAACATGTAAATATCTGGATCGAGGGGAAATTTTGGGCCCGCCAACCAATGGGCGATACCGATAGCGAGCGGAGTTTGAAGATTTACCCACGCTCGCAGCGCCTCGTACTCAGTACCAGCATTGCACCGAATCCCTCTTCATATGTCTTCTATAGCCTCTTGAAGTGACATAGATGTAGCAATGTGATGGGTCAACATGACCGCAACGTCAGTGCTAACGCGGCGCTACTTATCTCTCTAGATATACTCTTATATACATATCATATTACGCCAGTGGTGTATTATGGACTGAGCGTGTGTTACCTACCTCTACTTGCTACACAACTACATTTGTTGTTTTTATTTGGTAAATTTGAATACAATATATGCTGTGTCCATGCAAATTGACAGAGGTAGGTTTCACCATTCCAATGTTTGTACTGCCACTTTAAGAATCAAACTGGCAGACCTGAGATGCTACATAATTTCACACACATTCATGAAGATAAATCATCATCTTGCTGCCAGTTCACCACCATCACTAATTAGGTTGATTTCTGAGCATGTAAATGCCTATGTATCTGACTAAAGATCAACAACAAACATGGAGACTAAGAGAGTACTAGAGTCCAGTGAGCACTGCCAGTGAGTAGTACTAGTGAGGTAACATATAGTAAAAGAAAC